>OZ038513.1:74141680-74256680 GCA_964036315.1 Acanthosepion esculentum
GTCGATTTGAACCTTTTAAAACCCTTTATTCTACATTCAACACGATCAGTTGATAAGACACCAGAAGTGTTGAAAAAAAATGGCTATTTTTGTAGTGATTTTATAACATATTTATGTTATAATTTTCAAACAAATCATTATATTTACTCTACTCTGTATTGAGCACTCTTTTAAGAATAGTATTTGTTGGTTATTGGAATATATTCTCTATACACCAATCCTATAATTGGGTATATATATATAAAGAAATTATATATAAATATTTTTTTAAATTCTTGCAATCTAAAAATATTTTTTCTAGTTTTAAATAACCTGCAAAATGTTCACAAGCCGTAGAAAATGAATGAAAAACTTCTCACCCATGGAACTCTCTCCCAACTTCCTGTCAACTATAATCTATAAAACTTCAAATGCAACATCAATTGTCAGCATCTGTCTGCTTAAATCCTATTTTTTCTATTTTGCGTTCTCCCCAGTGACGTTTTCATAGTTTCCCTCATCTCCTCTTTACGTCTAAAGGACAGTGTTGACAAATTTTTAAATTGAAAAGAAAATGGCGAATGTATTACATTCGTAGTGTAAATACTTCCTTATTGTTATTAATAGACTTTTTTTTAACGGTAAGTGTATCTCGTTTTATCCTTTTCTCATTCAAGTGTTTAATTTCACTGTATCTATATCTTTTCAATATTTAATGTAGGATATTAAATAAGAGAAAATCGCTTGCATCATCTGGCGACAAAACTTGTATATGCATATTTTTTTTTCACGTAATATTTCAGACAATTAAAAATGTCCTTTGTGTGAATTCCCCGAATTTACCAGTTTCACAGTCGGGGAATAGGTTTTGTTGAGTAGATGGAAATTGCAAGATTGGCCGTTTATTGGGAACAAAATTATTTGAGCTGTAAATTACCAAATGAATTTAAGATGTTTTGCCCGTAAGTGAAAGATATTCGTTACAAGGGTTTGTATTTATATAAAAATTAATGATCATTTATCTCTTTAGATCGTGGGGGCGCTTGCACTTGAGCTGATGGCAAAGCAGACATTTTTTTTCTTAACAAGTTATTATTCATCGTTTGCATCTGCTATTTTTTTCTGTCATCAATCTTTATTTTTCTCCCTACGTATTTTTTTTAAATAAGCCTCGTTAATTTACATTTCGAAGTTCAATACACACACACTCAAATAATCTTTATATACGTAGCTACGACAGGCGCCTACAGTAGAAATTTAGCGAGAGAGATAATATCGCAATGTCTTGTTTTCAATCCTTATTGAGTAAAGCACATTATGGCCTGCTGAGGTCTCTTTCTATATATGTCAATTCCATTGAGGACGTGGGCGATCAAGGCTCTCTAAACTTTCTGCCTTTTATTGCTCTAAATAAAGTTTGACTATCTCGGTTATGTATACGGAACAGTTTTCTCTTTATGAAGACGAGTCTTGAGGCAAACAGAAATGTGGTTCTACAGAAATACATCTGAGAATCGTATGTGCTGAACATGTGAGTAACGGTGAAGTTTGAGGGGAAAATTGAAACTAAAAGCACTTATACTTAAAATCAGAAAGAAATCATTCAAATTTCTAGGCCACATATTGAGGAAAGAGTGTTTGTGTGATTCTTCCTTTAACTTTGTCGCTTCTGATGGTTCGCTCTTTATCTTTTTACAAAAAGAACTGATAGGTAAATCCCATACGTCGAACTTCTATATCCAGTCTGTGCCCACCAGATTTTCTGTATCTTTCATTACGAATATCTTGAGGTTTTTAGTTTTTCCGTGGACTTTTAGCTTTAGGATCACTTCTCCTTCGAATTTTATACGCTTCCCTGTAACTTACTTAGCAATTTTCTGTGTCGGTCTATTAAGCTTTCTCCATGTCTGTAGGTTAATTATCGTTAGATCCGAACCTGTGTCTAGTTGTAATTTTATCTTTTTATTTAAAATTTCAAGTTCCACGTATTTTCTTATGTTAATATTGTCTTCGTCGTGCATTCTAGTAGTTCTTATCTTACTAGTAAATTTTCTGTTCCTACATTGGGATGCCTTGTGACCCATTTTCCCACACGCTAGACATTTTTTTATATTTAAAACGATAATCCTTATTCCAGTGTAGTCCTCCACATCGATAACATGCAGATGGTGGGGGGCTTATATTTGCTTAGATTTTTGTCATTATTTGCCATATACGTTGTACTTTTTCCATTATTATAGAATTTTTGTTTTCTTTCCGGGGAGGGTGAAAATCTTTTTTCATTATTATAGAATTGTTTTCTCTCCGGAGAGGGTGAAAAACATAAACTTTTGTTCAACTTACGTATATGTGCTACTCCTGACTCCTCGATATCCTTCGAGTCATTCTTTATACTCAGGCATTTTTGGCAGTCTTCTGATAATTTTTGTAGTGTTAATCCAGGTTCATTTTGCAGTTTTGACGGCATTCTTTTGCACATTTCACTAGACTACACCTTGTACAAAAATAAGACACTTGAAATTGTCCGGAGTTAATTCTGCCAACTTGAAGTCGTCACAATGTTTGTTCACGATTGCGGCGAACGTGTAGTAGTCCTCCTTTTCGTCCTTTACGAGGTTAAGACATTTCCACCTTTTGTGAAATAGTGACGTCTTTGGGTTGAAAAGCTCTGTAAGGCATGTAACTGCTTCGTCAAACGTTAACTTATTTGTCTTTTTTGGCAAGATGTAATCCACAAATTTTGTGTATTCTTCTGTTCCTAATTTTCTGAGTAACAGACGTAGCTTCTTTGCTTCCGTCTAGTTTTGACAATCGATGTTGAAGATGTCTTCATGATGTCTGAAGTAGTCCGCGAAAATTTTATCCTCTTCTAGGGAGTAATTGAATGTTTCTATCGTATTCCACACTGCGTCTTGGGAAAAAGTCGCCTCTTTTTCGATATTTTGTTATTTGTTACCCGCTACCTTTAATATTAGTTCCTGGAGTTGCATTTGTCTTTTTTCATTTTCCTTTTGCGTTTGTAGTAATTGTTTTTGCCACTTCTCTTGCATTCTTTCTTGGAATTGTAATTGCTGTTCATTTTGTCTTTCTTGGAGATGAAATTGCTGTTCATTTTTGTATTATACAAGTTCTACTAAAATACTTTTAAAATCCTCCTTGATAATCTCTTACGAAAAACTTGCATTTTTGTATTTTAATCCTCGTAAATCTTTGTCGCCATGTTGTGGATACTGACAAAAAACGGCAATTTTTTCTTTTGAGTCTCCGAGAAGTGCAAATTCTTCTCGCCCAAGCTGTTGTGGTGAGAAGAAAGAATTTTTTTCTTTCCGTGTAGGCCCCAATTTCTCGTCACCAAGTTGTTGTGGGCGGCAAGGGAGAATTTTTCTTTCGTGTGAGTTCGAATTCCTCGTCGCCAATTTGTTGTGGACAACAAGGGAGAATTTTTTTTTTCTTCCTTCCCGTGTGAGTTCGATATCCTCGTTGCCAAGTTGTTGTGGATTCCGGGATGAAATCCGGTATCAAATAATAACAAACGCCAAGAATGAATATAGGAAATAAATGTATTAACGTAATAATACAAACTGGTAATACAGGTTAGTAGTTCTAGGAATGCGGGTTAGTAGGAAAATGTATAAGTAGTCTTTGATATCGACGTATCGCTGTATGACTTCTTACTGAATCTAAGTGCTTGTTACTGTGACTCTTGCCAATACGTTATTCTACTCGACCGACTCTACTCCACTACTACTAGTTGACTGTTCGGGTATTCACTGGCAGTAGTATATATATACCCTGGGTGAGTCCATTTGTGTGAAAAGGGGAGATCCCTCAACAGATTTATAAATGTGTATGGTAAATTCTGACGAGAAAAATTTAAGTAAGGTGAATTCTGCCATGAAAGATTCATAAATGTTTTTAGTCAGCCATGATGATGGGTGGCCTGAAAAATTCTCGATGATAATTAAAATGTATCAGTTTCATTATAGTCCTTTTAAATTTTACAAGCCATTTCTTGCCACGGTTATCAAGTGATCGTAGGTCATTTTAGAAAGCCGCTTACAGTTCTACTTTGCCGGATATCTCGGACTTAATATTAGGACGGGTATAAATAGTTGAATAATCAACTGGACGTGGCGACATCTCTGGACTGAGACAACTTTCAACGGAGACAACTTAGCATAAATAAGTATTTATTTATAACCGATTAAAATTAATTTATTAAGAATTAAAACTTAAATTATTGAGAATTTTTCTTCAAATGGGGTATTATGTAAAATATGAAACATTCTTTGTTTTTAATTATTTTAATAAAGTATCTTTCAAAGAAATTTATTTTTTAATGAAGTAAGTTTGTCTTTATTTCCCATTCGTTCTGTTTAATTAAGGATTATAGAATTTATAAACGTCCCATAAATGTTGCAATGAATTATAATAAGAATGAAGTCTAAAAATTACGTAATGTCTTCACATGCTACTCACAATGAGATCGTTTATCTTACCT
Source organism: Acanthosepion esculentum (assembly GCA_964036315.1). Taxonomy (NCBI): domain Eukaryota; kingdom Metazoa; phylum Mollusca; class Cephalopoda; order Sepiida; family Sepiidae; genus Acanthosepion; species Acanthosepion esculentum. The sequence goes on from OZ038513.1 coordinate 74,146,161, forward strand.
GCTAACAGGCACGCCCGTTACTCTGATTTAGTTTAGAAATATGAAATAAATAGTGTTGGGTGGCCTTAGTTCGAAAATTAGTAAGAAAAAGTAAAGAATTGATAAATTAATACATGAAAGGAAAACGCCAAATTAGAATGAAATGAAGAAGATTTGAAAACGCATTCATAATGATGTGGAAGAAAGTGAAGAATAGATGAACAAAATAATGAAAGAAGAAAAAATAAGTAAGAAGGAAAAATGAGTGAAGTACGTAAAGACAAAAAGAAATTTACAGAAAAATAAGAAAGACGTGAAGAAAGAAATTTACAGAAAAATAAGAAAGACGTGAAGAAAGAAAGAAATTCAAAGAAAAATAAAAAAGTCGTGAAGAAAGAAAGAAATTCACAGATAAATAAGAAAGACGTGAAGAACGAAAACTTCACAGAAAAATAAGAAAGACGTGAGGAAAGGAAGAAATTCACAGAAAAATACGTGATGTGAAGAAAGAAAGAAATTCACAGAAAAATAACACGTGAAGAAAAAAGAAATTCACAGGAAAAAAAGAAAGACGTGAAGAGAGAAAGAAATTCACAGAAAAATAGTTAAGACGTTGTTGGGGCGCACCCACCTTCACAACCTCAATAGACTGATCCTATTATTATAAATAGAACAGTAGTTCTAGAGATTGTGAGTAGTGTAGCAGTGTACGAGACGCAGTCTCTGACTGTGCGCTGCTCCTGTCGAACTCTCTGCTTTGGCAGAGAGGAACCCGGACGAGGCTTTGCCGCAGGGCAAAGTATCGTCCGGGGAGGTAGACAGTCCCTAAACTCGTGTATACGGGTTGTAAATGGGCATATTTTTGGCCGAGCCTACGGGCTCGGTAAGCCCACATTAAACCGGCCTTGTGCCACATTCGACCCACGTGGGAGAGTTGTTAAATACCGTAGTGTAGCAGTGTACGAGACGCAGACTCTGACTGTGCGCGACTCTTGTCGAACTCTCTGCTTTGGCAGAGAGGAACCCGGACGAGGCTTTGCCGCAGGGCAAAGTGTCGTCCGGGGAGGTAGACAGTACCTGAACCCGTTTATACGGGTTCTAAATGGGCATATTTTTGGCCGAGCCTACGGGCTCGGGGAGCCCACATTAAACCGGCCTTGTGCCACATTCGACCCACGTGGGAGGGTTGTTAAATACCGTAGTGTAGCAGTGTAGTGCAGTGCAGTGTAGTGCAGTGCAGAGTGAGACTTCTGTAGTGATCAGTTACACTTCCGTTTCTCGACCGGAAGATACCGTTGGACTGTATTACTATTACTTATTGTTACTACTAACCTACGTTCGTTCTACTACTAATCTCTCTGATGTAATTACCTCTCTGAATATACCAGTATTTTTCCCTACGACTGTGTTTGTTCGTTATTACCATATACTCACGTGGAAACACTCAACATCTCAACAGACGTGAAGAATGGAAGAATTTTCACAGAAAAATAAGTCGTGAAGAAAAAAAGAATTTCACAGAAAAATAATTAAGACATGAAGAAACAAAAATAAGTACGTGAAGACAGATAGAAATTCTCAGAAAAATAAGAAAGACGTGGAGAAAGGAAGAGATTTACAGAAAAATAAGAAAAACGTAAAGAAAGAAATTCATAGAAAAATAATACGTGAAGAAAGAAAGAAATTCACAAAACGTAAAGACCTAAAGAAAGAAAGATATCCACAGAAAATAAGACGTAAAGAAAAAATAAATTCACAGAAAAATAAAAAAGGCGTAAAGACTGAAAGAAATTCACAGAAAAATGAGAATGACGTGAAGAAAGAAAGAATTTAACAGAAAATGAGGAAGACGTGAAGACAGAAAGAAATACACAAAAAATAAGGGTGGAAAGAAGTAAAGAATTCGTAAATATTCTAGAACGAATGTCTTGCAAAAATCCCACAAATTGGAAATTGAAATGAATTTTAATGAAGGTAAAATGCCTATAATTCAACGATCCAACTGCAGAAGAACAAATATATGTGTGTGTGTGTGTGTGTGTGTGTGTGTGTGTGTGTGTGTGTGTGTGTGTGTGTGTGTGTGTGTACGCGCGCACGCGCGCACTCTGACGTGTGGATAAATAAAAACGAAATACCTGTAAAAAATAAGTAAGGATTTGTCTAAAATAAAACAGAAAAGACGCAATAATATTCCCTACCAATCTTGAAGCCAAATATGGTGGTTTTGGCGTTAGCATCATCAAATGCTAATTGGTTATTTATACGTCACCCCGGGTGAAAATATTAGTCCACACATAAATGCAAAATTCAACCTGAAATATGTTATTTCATAAAGCAAAGCCTTACAGGTGTTGCCACCTCCCATTGATATACATTTATTACATAGCTGCCCTCTGATTAGCTATTGACAGTACGAAAAAGTTTCCTCCTTATATCCCGAGAGGCATCATTCGTGGTTCATCAGAGACCATTGAGGTGTAAGGATAAATTACCAGACGTGTACAATACGCCAACTTTCCAATGTAGGTTGAGTCATTAAACACGCGGGGATGCTTGCTGAGAAGTAATTTTATATGTCAGCGCAGAGTATTTTATTATAGGCGAATCAGTATGAAGATTTAGATTCTCTTATAGAATGCCAGATCTTAAGTAATCTATTGATGTCAGGTCGCATTATTTGAAAATATATATTCTAATAAGTACTCACACACACACACACACACACACACACACACACACACACACACACACACACATATATATATATATATATATATATATATATATATATATATATATATATTCCCTCACCCGGTAGCACGACTCGGATTTTCAGATACAACGCAATCTTCAGGTGCTGGGTAGAGACTGATTGTTATATAATGTCAATTTTAATAAAAATGTCTAGTTAACGCAAAGTTGGCCGAATACATATATTATATGGGGTTTACTGTTTTTTTTATTTAAAATATATATATATATTGCATTTAAACTAGACGGGATTTACGTTTTATATTTAAAATAAACGAAGATTAATGATTTTATTTAATAACTAAAATAAACGGGGATTTATTGTATTTTTATATAAAAAATATACCACATTTATTTCTGTATAATATGATATTCAAAAGGGATACAGGCAAGTGGCTATAGTATTCTGACTTTAAGGAAAGAAAGAATATATATATATATATATATATATATATATATATATATATATATATATTAAGAAATATACTCTTAAGGTGTGCTATATTTAAGGGATAAAGTGCTCAATATCAGAGATAGGGCGTGTGTAAATATAAAAGTGAACAATGAAGTTAACACTTAGAGGCGACAGGCTGTGGCCTGACGATTGCATCTAGCATAAAACAGCCTGTCGCCTATAAGTGTTGACTACAATGTTCACTTTTATATATACATACATATACATATATATATATATATATATATATATATATATATATATATATCCCCGCCCCCGGTAGCATGACTTTGAGTTTCATGCACAACGCAGTCTTCAGGTGATGAGTAGAGACTGAGAGTTATATAATTTAAATTTTAATAAAAATATTGGCGCGTCCATATATTATACACTTATTTACAATAAGCCAACTTCCCAATGAAGGGTGAGTCATGAAACACGCGGCCATGTTTGCTGAGATGTCATTTTATCAGTCAGCGCAGAATATGTTATTATATTCAAATCCGTATGAAGATTTAGATGCTCTTACAGAATGCCTGATCTTAAGTAATCTATTGATGTCAGGTGGAATCAAAATTGAAAATAAATATATACTTATACGTATATATATATATATATATATATATATATATATATATATATATATATATATATATATATATATGTGTGTGTGTGTGTGTGTGTGTGTGTGTGTGTGTTGATATGATAGGAAAGAACTGTTAGATTGATGATCCTAAGTTTTTAGTATTTATGCTTTTATATTAAAATAAACAGTGCTCGATACAGAAGTAGAGCCTAAATTATAATTATTTTTTTAAAATATGATTATTATAGTAATAAGCTAGGACAAAAATTCCTAGCTTCAATCGAAAAATATTTTCCTACTAAACACAAACTTATCAAGTTCTTTAATAAAAGCACTCTAAAATTAAGTTACAGCTGTGCTGGAAATATAGAAAGGATTAGAAAGAAAATAACATAATAATAAAATCCTGAAAAACACGCATGCCAAAATCAAATAAATAAAGATCCTAAATTAAAATTAGGTAAGAATAATGAAAACTTATGTAATTGTAGAATCCCTGAAAATTGCCCTCTGAATAATAAATGCCGCATAGAATCTGTGGTATACCAATGCACAATCTCATCCATTGAGATTCCAAATATTGAAAGATATATATATAGGACCCACAAAAAATGCATTTAAACAAAGTAGAGACTACACAAAAGCTCCTTCAATAATATTAGAAACAGAAACCAAACATCCCTATCTAAATATTTTTGGCATTTAAAAGAAACAAATAAAACACGAAAAGTAAAATGGAAAATAATAAATAGAACAAGAACTTATAGAACCTGGGATGACTGATACCCTTTATGCCTACAGGAAAAATTACACATTATCAAGTTTCTAAAAACGAACATTTATTAAATCAAAGAAATGAAATAACGGTTTTTGCAGACACCACCAAATATTCGCCTTAAATAATTAGCATTTTATAAAGGGATAAAATAATAATAATAATTTCCACAATACCACATAAAAATTACAAAATACCATATAAAATCTATATTACTTAGCAGGAATACGTATTTGAAAACAAATCACCTGCAATAATAGTATTGTCGACATTAAATGACGCATTGAAATTGATATGCCGTAAAACAAAAAGCCAAGCAAGATAAAAATGGCACAAAACGGAAGAGGTTACTGAGTGTTAAAGAATACGAGAAAAATATACTATTAAGGAGAAAAGACAATAAAAGAATAAGAAGGCAGAAGATATTGATTGAGATTACATTTAAATTTTTGAAGATCAAAGCTGAATGATAAATGAGGAAGGGGAAGAGAGTTCCAGAAGCGTTAAGTGCTTGAGAAGAAAATGTTTGCATATAGCCATTACATTATTCGGACTATTGTCCTCATCTTTGTCACCATATTTATTACAACGTTTCGGCCGTTGTACGCTCCAGCCTTCTTCAGTTGGTTGCAATGTCGAACTGAACCCTTTCTTTCGTTCACTGGTGTAGACTGTTCTAGTTCCACGCGTCATGTTTAATGGATGTCATTTATCAGTTATCTCCTGTTAATTTTTCCCTCTGAAAGTTCTCCACTGCCTTAACCGGATATTGAACTTACACAAGGACACATTCTACAGTGGATGAAGACGTTGGTTAGATTCAGTGACAAGACCCAGAGAGTTTAAGTTCAATACCTCAGACTTTGCCGCCAATCTAGTACTGCCCTGAAATTCAAAAAGTCTGCGTACTATAGAAGAAAATACATCAGAACTTTTACCATGAAATTATTCATAGAAAATGCAAAGGGAACGTATGAGGAAAGCGGTGGTGGAAAAGGGATTGATGAGATGGGATAACATTGCAGATAGTTTCGATATTGGGAAGGAACTATATATATATATATATATATATATATATATATATATATATATATATATATATTTTTAAGCGTATCACCCCAAGCAAGGCCGGTGGCCACTATCACGCATGGGGTTACAGAAGGGTTGGAGGAAGAGCAAATAGGAGTGGTAAAGGAAGGGATGTGGAGAAAGAGAAGGACGGAGGGTCGATCGAGGCAGGGGGGTTACGGAAGATATAGAGCGAGAGCAGATAGTAATGAAAGATGTCAGGAAGTGGATAGATCAAGGCAATTGGAGATGATGATTGACGCTACACTTAAACCGTTGGAGATTGTATTTGTCAGGGAAACAGTAATAGGGAAGGGAGTTCCATAGGCGAGATGTGCGAGACATGAAGCTATTGGAGTAGAAAAGACGTCTACATCTAACAGTTTCAACGGTGAAGGGGTGGGAACGGGATGCCAGCCTCGTAGGACGCTTAAATTCACGAGGCTTAGGGACAAGCGAAAGCAACTCCTCAGAGCAATTACCGTGGAAGTACTTGTAGAAAAGGCAGAGCGAGGCAACATCGCGTCTGTGAGAGAGCGACTGCAGACGAGATGACAGATCAGGGCCAATCACGTTGCATATCCGTCTCTGGATCTTATCAAGAACCCTGAGGCAACACGCAGGGGCCCCAGACCATAAATGGCAGCAATACTCCATGCAAGGTCGAATGGTAGACTTATAGACTTGGAGAATCGATTCCGGGGAGAAGAATTTCCTGGCTCGGCACAGGGAACCAACTTTTCTTGCGGTGGATGATGCAATTGACTCGATGTATTTGTTCCATCTCAGATCAGCGGACAGCGTGAGACCGAGCAGCCGCAGAGAGGAGCTCTCGAGAAGTTGGTCCTCAGACATTCTGATGGGATGCAGGGATGGGTCCTTGTGGTGGTTAATGGAGAGCAGTTTTGTTTTAGAGGCATTAAAGTTGACCATCCATTTCTCTCCCCAGTCCACAACCGATATATATATATATACAAGTTACAATTCGTTTAATAACATATTAAGCCCCGAATAAGTTCATTTTTTGGCTATCGCGTCTGATTGTCTAGGTCAATGTGCATGTGGATGTATGTGCCTGTGTTCATTGATGTCTATGTGTAAGGAAAGTGCATGCACGTTTGGTTGCGTGTTTGTGTGCGCGTGTGTGTGTGTATGTATTGTTTTTTTCGTTTTTTTTTTGTTTTTTTTTATCAAGGGTCATATCTCGTCACCGTTTTTTTGTGTGTGTATATATATCTAAATATGTCTGGGCGCTTATGTATTACAACCTGAGTGTGTTTGAATTGTTTTAAGTGTAAGGTAGCTACCATGTGGAAGTTAAACTGTAAAAATGTATACATTTTTGTCTGGGGCTATGAACATCCTTTTTAACATAATTTCAATGAAAAAATAAATTAAATAGCATATGTATTTTTTATTTTTTTATTTTTATTTTTTTCTCCTCGGTAATTCTACAATTTAAAACTTAATAGAGATTTGATTTAGATTTATAAATAGGTAATTTTTTACTTTTAATTTTAATTTCAAATTTTATAAATCTTTTAATATCTATGATAACCCTGCTTAGTTGTCAAATTTTTCGAATTACCATATACTTGTATTTTGATTGGTCATTTTAGCTTATGTAACAGCGTTTACCCCTAGCGAAGGATCGTTAATTAATTAATTTGAAACTTTTAAAACCATTTATTCTACATTCGACATCATCACTTGATAAGACACCAGACGTGTTGAAACAAAATGGCTATTTTTGTAGTGATTTTATAACATATTTATGTTATAATATTTAAATAAATAAATGATTATATATATATATATATATATATATATATATATATATATATATATATATATATATATATATATATATATTCTGATTTCAGTTCCACGTAGACACGCAGAAAAAAAGAAAAATACTGGATTTTAAAATTAAATACATATAAACTAGGGTTAAGTGAAGACTTGGGTATTTTAAATCTTTATAAATATTTCAATAGTTAAACAAAAACATTTTGTTAGATATAGTTAAAAGTTTAAACAACATCTAAAATATTACTACAGTTAGATTTACGTTAGAAATATTCAAACACAGTTGCATTCCATATCACGTGAAGGACTCTACTTAATGTAAACAAATTTCTGAAAACAGCCATTTCTAATAAAAGATCGGTGCCGATCTGAAATATCAAATATATATATATAAAACATATAAATAAATACTTTCACAAAATAGCATTCAATTTTTTTTTTAAATTTGCAACTTTTCAGTTGTTTTTTCTATATTATATATATATATATATATATATATATATATATATATAGCAGGAGTACCGAATCCAGATGTGGTAGCAATTTCCAAAGTAAGCACGAGTGTTAGACTCATATATATTTAAATTAGTTTCTGGAATATATATATATATATATATATATATATATATATATATATCATTTTGAAAACTGAGACTTTAGAAACCCATGGTAATATTTTATTTCGCAAAACCGAAATAAATTATTACTATGGGTCTCTAAAGTTTTCACTTTCATATTAAACATTTGTTCTGTTCTTACATTAAGCGCTCCCTGGATCTATATCCTCTTTGGTATTATTCATACGGATAACCAAATAATATTATCATCAGTCTATATATATATATATATATATATATATATATATATATATATATATATATATATATATATATATATATATATATACCTATGTATGGAAATTTTAAGATATAACTAAAAATATAGCTACAAAAAAATAAGGAAAATATTTTTCCGTCGACGCGCTGTTTATTCCTCTGATGGACTCCATCAAGGCAAATAGAGGATCCTATTTTGCAATACGCCTTTATAAATATTCATCAAGTGTGACGCAATCAAATGTCTAACGAACAAAAGTTAGTACTTGTATTAATAATAAAAGTAACATTTATTTGAAGACCTTTTTTATGTTTATACGTTCCTTTTATAGATACAAATATTTAAGTAAATGCTCTGTTGATAATAAACAGTATTAACAACATTTACCGGCCTGAATGTCCGAGAAATTTCCATAGAAAATATGCGTCCTCCGACAGGATTCGAACCTGTATCCTATACGGAACCGTCATATAGCCTGACGTGCTTTTACCGATTGAGATACAGAGGAATTTTTCGGTTAGCAAGGTCGATTTGACTGTTTTTAAAACACAATTCTCCATGATTTTTCTCTCATGGAAATTTCTCGGACATTCAGGCCGGTAAATGTTGTTAATACTGTTTATTACAAACAGAGCATTTACTTAAATATTTGTTTCTATAAAAAGAACGTATGAACATAAAAATGTCTAAATATAATTATCTGACTTTGTCCATTTCATATATATATATATATATATATATATATATATATATATATATATATATATATATATATATATTTCTCAGAAGTAACCTGCAGAAAAATCATATATCAAGAAATCAAAAGAAACGGCTGAATCTGTCCACACAACAATACAAACAATATTTCTACACGTGAAAATATTCTCTTCAAACATAAAGTGATTGACGTAATTTTTCAGCTGACCAAATGAATATACGATAGCGTTTCTAAATTCTTCGAGTTGCTAACGACATTTTGTTTGTGGTTTATAGATACTTTGTTTCAATAAATTCACTTGTTTTTTTTTCCTTGAAAAAGTCGACATTGGACGAAACGCGTCGACTAAGTTTTCCTATTGTCTTTTTCCGTTATACATATTGCCTTTTTCCTTTATACATATTGTCTTTTTCTACAGGTTAATTCTGAGAAATTGACATATCTATGATTGTAAATGTGAAAGGCATAGTCTAATAAAATATTAAATAGATTGGTGGGCCTATGCCTTTCTAGTCGTATTGCTGATCAGGTTTGAAATAATACAGTATTTTGAATTCTCTCCAGACGTATACGAATGTGTGTGTCGGTATAATCCCTCTATCAGATCTAAATATTATTTAGAAACAGAACTTGGGTTATGGAGTTCCAAAAACTGGCCGTTATCTTCCGACATTTTGTTTCTTGTTTATAGATGCTTTGCTTCAATAAATTCATTTGGTTTTCTGCCTTTTAAAAGTCTATATTGGACGAAAAGCGTCGGCTAAAACTACAGTTTCCCTATTGTCTTTTTTACTTAATATATATTTGAAATTATTAGGAGAATTTGATAATTATATTTAAGTGATTCATCGAGTCTGAAACCTCTACAGAATGCAGAAAGCATTGGACGGCCGTTTCGTCCTATATTTGGGACTCATCAGCAGTGCGCATCCACTACCGAGAATTGAAACCCTGACAAGCAAACACCATACCAACTGTTCCAACGGGCATCGGTGACAAAGAGGTAGCAAATCAGACTCAATATAGCGCCGCTCCCTCACATATTCCGTGGTGGAACTCTACTGAGATTCTCTTTAACCATAGGACTGTGTCCCCTGGAGTCACGACTAATATCACCAAGCCGCTCACTCCAGAGCATTATATATATATATATATATATATATATATATATATATATATATATATATATATATATATCACTTCTTCATTATCTTTCCTTGTTGTTGTGGAGGGTTTTGCGTGATCCATTGACACTGAGAGCGATGTCGTCGTCGTTGTAAACTCCTGATAGACCCATCCTTGGCGCCGAGGTCGAAGACGAGGATCCAGACTAAGCACGAAAAACCGAAAAGATCCCAACGGTGGAACAATTGGATAGCGACCGAACAAGCGGATGAAGAGGGCTACGCATGCCGGACATACTATAGAAGGCACCTCTCGAAATTATAACAGTCAGCAGTAGTCCGTTGAAGTTTCATAACTGGCTTCTGCATGTGTCCCATATGTGCAGCAGAAGAATGCCATGAAATCAAGGGCGTGGCTGACTTCATAGGAAGTTGAGGTCAACTTTATACAAATTCACGCCATCGGCTTCTACTATCAAACGGCGATAGGGAATGGATGACGGGAGCAGCTTTTGATAAAATTGGAAGCTTCTAGTTCTGAGCCTGTATGTTGGCGTCGAATTTATTCATCAACGCCATCATCACAAAGGAAACGATCAACAAAGAAGAAATTAAATTCTTGAATACGAGATAAATCCCCCGTCGCCGCGGCCGACGACTACGATAATATCACTTTCCTCCATCTTAAAATTGTGCTTCCTGATGACATTCATGTAAGAATAGTGTAATAGCCTGTGCAATCCTTGTGCAGAAATTGTTCAAAATCTTGGTGGATAAAAAGAAAACCACTCTATGTACATTTATTCATTCAGTTAGCGCATTTAGCACCGCTGCTGTAGTCACCGCTCCCCCTCCATCCTACAATTGTGGTTCATGGTGACATTCAAGGCAGAGTAGTAAAATGACTTACTGGTTCCTTTTGGGCCGGGTATGTTGAGGTTTATTCCGTCTGTCCTCACAAAAATGAAAGCGGCAAGACCTACAGCAGCAATTCAAACTTTTCCTGCCGAGAATACATTCCCCTTCTACGGGTCGTACAGACGAAATCCAATGGAAAAAAGGCATTACATTTGGGGCGGCCTTGCAGCCAAAATTGCTAGGATTTTGACAGTGTTCACAGCCAACCGCCTTCGAGGGTGCTCTCTTGGTTTTATGTCTGAATGTACTTCCATTGCTTTTTACGTGCTTTGGAGGACCGCAAAAAAAGGAGGTACGGTGAAGTAATGGGTACTGGCTCGGATTGAGGAAACGGAGAACCGAGTTCGAATTCCATTCGAATCCATTAAATTCACTTACGTGCTAATACCCTTGGGAAAGGTAAGAATACTCTTCTACTCACCAGCTATGGGAAAATAGTAAGACAGACCGGGTTCTATAGCCTTGGATGGCAACGGGTCTACCGCAGAAACATATGTCAACGTATATGCAAGATTAAGGTCACCTTTTTTGTAGGCCCTGGTTTTATAAAAAAAAATTGTGCAATTAGCAAAAATCTTGGTGTATAAATGAAATCCAATCTATGTACATTCATTCCTTCAGTTAGCGCATTTAGCGCCGCTGCTGTAGTCACCACTCCCCTCCATCTCACAATTGTGGTTCATGGTGACATCCAAGGCAGAGTAGTACAGTGACTTACTGGTTCCTTTTGGGCCGGGTATGTTGAGGTTTACTCCGTCCGTCCTTACCAAAATGAAAGCGGCAATTTAAAAAAAAAAACGTAATTTTTTAATAAATGCCGACATGATACACACCGATGCGTGAAAAAGCGATCCGCAAGACCTACCAAGGAAAGTAGAGAACATTAATATAGGTACAATGCAGCCGAGGATGCGTTGACAATGGCTGATAATAGCCTTTAGAAGTCACTGCAAAATTCTTGTTTAAACTCTCCCATTAAAATAGAAAAATAGTCCGAGCCATAGACGACGTATGAAGAAATGAATATCATTTCTTTGTTTTTTACTAATATGCCCTTCCCTATATATATATATATATATATATATATATATATATATATATATATATATATATATCTGTGTGTGTATGTGTGTGTGTATGAGTTTGTGTGTGCGAGTGAGCGCGCGCGTTTCGCTCTCTCTCTCTCTCTCTCACTATCACTCTCTCCATGTTTGCGTAAGCATGTTCAACAGATTAAATACTGCTCATGTTTAAAAGTGCATACCTTGGGAAATATTGCATATATATATATATATATATATATATATATATATATATATATATATATATATATATATATATATGAAGAAATATAGTTTTAACCTGTGCTATATTTATGGGATAAAGTGGTCAATATGTTTCATGCTGGACGCAATAGTCAGGCCGCCTGATATATATATATATATATATATATATATATATATATATATATATATATATATATAAAGAAATATAGTCTTAAAATTTTCGACGAATTTGCACCAAAATTTACATGCACATGCTCCAAGTTAGTGGCAAGGCCAAGACCGACTTTTCATTTCCCAACTACCATCGATAGTGGAAATAATCGATTTTTTCATGCTTCTACTGCAGTTTTCCTGTAGTCTGCGGCCATTTTCTACTGGCCAGAGTGAGAGCCTATAGCTGGTTCCCACGAATACGCAGGAAGATTCTGTTGGCCAGCGTGAGAGCCAACAGCTGACTGACACGAATGTTAACTAGCATGCTAGCATGCAAACAAAATCGATAGCTGCATTCGTCACAAGTGGGAAAAATTTAAATCTGCATGGCACTTTACTCCAATTGGCTCATTCGCTTGCTTAAACTCAACGTTGATTCTGATTCCGCAGAACTGGGTTGGGAGTGAAAAAATACTTGTTAACATTCTTTTTTCATTCGGTTTTTCCAGTTACGAGTCCTTTTTTAAAGCTGATCGTTTTGTGTTCATTTTGTTTAGTTCTTTTTTCGTAACAGATTTAATGTTTAGTATTCGCAGTGTGAGATAGGCAAGAAGTAAGGTATGTAGCAACATCAGCGCGGCAAAGGGCACTCCTTTAAAGGCAAGGAAGGGCAAAAATATTTTAAGTCAAGTGATAGCGATTGCTGTATGAGACGTACGATTTTTGAATCAAGCACGGGCAACGCCGGGCCATGCTGCTAGTACATATATAACAGGACAAACTGAGTCCTATAAACATGAATGAGGACTGGTCCAGTAGAAGGACCATTCTGAATTTAGAACCTATACGATAAAATAACTGCTTTCCGGTCCAAAATTAACTGTATTCAAAAAACAGATAATTATTTAAAATAACTGTTCCTGTCTATTTAATATCCTATAATATAATAAACCGTAAATGGTGTGCCTCGCGACCCATCAGGCCCCAATGACCAGCATATATAAATAGTTGAGATAATGCCCAAATTATACGGTCAAAGGACTGCTTTAAAAAATAAAGCAAACTGTCGCCATTCCGTGATGAATTTAGCAGTTGACACTTTATATTTACATATATTCTATCCCGGATATATATATATATATATATATATATATATATATATATATATATATATATATATATATATATATATATATATAAGTATATATATATATATATATATATATATATATATATATATATATATATATAGTCAAACCTAGACAGCCAGACACACCTACCAAGGTTTCACCCTTGCGTATCGACAGGGAAAACTGGTGGAAAGTTACCTCTTTCTCTCTCTCTCTCTCTCTCTCTCTATATATATATATATATATATATATATATATATATATATATATATATATATATATATATATGCGTGCCAAATGATCAAAATCGCTTTAAACCACACAAAAATATCAAACAATACAGCTATAATCCAAAAGATCTAAAGATAAACACCTACCTACTAAGTAAATTAAAGTGCTCAAGCCCTAGATTAGCTAGACAGGGCAAAAACGCATGATGACGTTAATTCCTATGAAATGATGGCCCTGATCATAACCCGAATTTCATACTCACCGGATATTCAGGAGAGCATACATACATATATTTATATGAATATACACGCGTCGTGATGATTTCCTCACTCTAATACAAATTGCACTTCATATATATATATATATATATATATATATATATATATATTATTTATAGCAGTCGCACTGACAAGATAAAAAAATATTAGTACTATGGATAAATATGTTGGCTACGAGTAAGATAGGTATGAATAAACTGAGATAGATAGCTATTAATACTTTGCGATAGAGAGATATTAGTATATTGAGATAGATAGATAGATAGATAGATAGATAGATAGATAGATAGATAGATAGATAGATAGATATGAATAGACTGAGATAGATAGATAGATAGATAGATAGATAGATAGATAGATAGATAGATAGATATGAATATATTGCGTTAGATAAATAGATATGAATATAATGCAATAGGTAGATATGAATATATTGAGATAGATAGATAGATAGATAGATAGATAGATAGAAAGAATTGAATATATAGGAATAGATAGATTTGCATATATTGAGATAGATAGCTGTATAGGTAGATTTCAATATTTAGCAACAGAAAAATTTGAATATATTGCGATAGATAGATAGATAGATAGATAGATAGATAGATAGATAGATAGATAGATAGATAGATAGATAGATAGATAGATCGATAGATAGATAGATAGAATTGAATATATAGGAATAGATAGATTTGCATATATTGAGATAGATAGCTGTATAGGTAGATTTCAATATATAGCAACAGATACATTTGAATATATTGCGATAGATAGATAGATAGATAGATAATGACGAGAATGGGATAGATAGATAGATAGATAGATAGATAGATAATGAAGAGATTAAGTTGGATAGATATATATATTTGCATATATTGAGATAGATGTATAGACATATTTTAATATATAGCAATAGATAGATTTGTATATATCGCAATAGATAGATAGATAGATAGATAGATAGATAGATAGATAGATAGATAGATAATGAACATATTGCGATATATAGATTTAATTCCTAAAAATCCTCTCTATTAAATGAATCAATTTGTAAATACCTAAGAATTAGATTTAAAATCTAATAAAATCCGTCTGAATGAATTCTCGATCAATATTTAACAGATGCAGGTTAATTTGGTGTAAAAAAAATAAACAAAAACATCTGACGGATTCTGTTCACACTATGTCAGCGAGTTCCTACTAAAAATTGCTACCTAACTTGCTGGCTCTTTAAAACGGCAACACTCTCTAAACATGTGTCTACGTCCCCCCCACCCCCGGGGTATGTGCACAGCTTCGTTAATGTGACAGAAAATGATAGAAATATTTTTTTCTTCTTTTTTTCTCGGCCAATGTGAAATTTTCCTTTGAAAATGAGGAACAGGCTTGTCAGCTAATGAATGGGTCGGTTTTGCTTGAATATCCACGCGTCGTGATGACTTTCTCACGCTAATACAAATTTCACTTCGTAAGTTTTTTCACCGGGCGCTTAAAGCAAGGAGTAACAATGGAAAGAAATAAGGCAAGACGGTATGCAAATTGTAGAAACGTTTCTCACCATCCATAAAAGTCTTTACCTTTGACCTCCCAGGGTGACGCATGACTTGTCCCCATATACAAAATCCAGTTTATTTGTGGGTGATAAAAACAAATTATAAAATATATTATTGTTGAATTGGAGTGGTTTAGAACTTGTCATGTAAAAATATGAGAAACTAAAGTTGAATCCTAAATGACGTCAACATATTTACAAGGAAAAGAATATCAATATTAGTTGGTATTAACGAGTAGCTAAGATGAATCATCGCGTAGGCATTCGACTAAATGTCGTTTATTTCAGCAAATATAAAACGAAAGAAATACAAAAAACAAGTATATATGCTCTGTGTAAGGAGGAAAGGAGAAAACGCAAGCGACATATTGAAAATATTTCAGCAAATCTAAAAATAAATCTGCAAAATAATGTATCGTTAAAAAATATGCATATATACACTCAGCTAGAGGGACAACACAATACAACAAGAGACATATTGGAAACATTTCAGGAAATCGAATGTGAAATCTTTCAGCAAATAGAAAATGAAATCAGTAAAATACTTTACAATTAAAAAATATGTATATATGCACACCGACAGAGGGACAGTCAAAGACAGAAGGAATATACGGGAAAAATTTCAGCAAATGTAAAATGAAATATTTCAGCAAATTTAAAATGTAATCAGTAAAATACTTCACATTTAAAAAATATGCATATATGCACACCGACAGAGGGACAGTAAAATCCAGAAGGAACGTACGCGAAATAATTCAGCAAATCTAGAATTAAATATTTCATCAAATTTAAAATGAAATCAGTAAAATAATTCACATTTAAAAAATATGTATATATGCACATCGACAGAGTGACAGTCAAAGACAGAAGGATCATACGGAAACATTTCAACAAATCTCAAATGAAATATTTCAGCAAATTTAAAATGAAATCAGTAAAATAATTCACATTTAAAAAATATGCATATATGCACACCGACAGAGGGACAGTAAAATCCAGAAGGAACGTACGCGAAATAATTCAGCAAATCTAGAATTAAATATTCCATCAAATTTAAAATGAAATCAGTAAAATAATTCACATTTAAAAAATATGTATATATGCACATCGACAGAGTGACAGTCAAAGACAGAAGGATCATACGGAAACATTTCAACAAATCTCAAATGAAATATTTCAGCAAATTTAAAATGAAATCAGTAAAATACTTCACATTTAAAAAATATGCATATATGCACACCGACAGAGGGACAGTAAAATCCAGAAGGAACGTACGCGAAATAATTCAGCAAATCTAGAATTAAATATTTCATCAAATTTAAAATGAAATCAGTAAAATAATTCACATTTAAAAAATATGTATATATGCACATCGACAGAGTGACAGTCAAAGACAGAAGGATCATACGGAAACATTTCAACAAATCTCAAATGAAATATTTCAGCAAATTTAAAATGAAATCAGTAAAATACTTCACATTTAAAAAATATGCATATATGCACACCGACAGAGGGACAGTAAAATCCAGAAGGAACATACGCGAAATAATTCAGCAAATCTAGAATTAAATATTTCATCAAATTTAAAATGAAATCAGTAAAATAATTCACATTTAAAAAATATGTATATATGCACATCGACAGAGTGACAGTCAAAGACAGAAGGATCATACGGAAACATTTCAACAAATCTCAAATGAAATATTTCAGCACATTTAAAATGAAATCAGTAAAATAATTTCCAATTAAAAAATATGCATATATGCACACCGACAGAGGGACAGTCAAAGACAGAAGGAACATACGGGGCATATTTCAGCAAATCTAAAATGAAATATTACAGCAAATTTAAAATGAAATGAGTAAAATGCTTTACAATTAAGAAATAAGCCTATATGCAAACCGAGAGAGGGACCGTCAAAGAGAGAATTAATATAAGAGAAATATTTCAGCAAATCTAAAATGAAATATTACAGCAAATTTAAATTGAAATCAGTAAAATACTTTAGAATTAAAACATATGCATATATGCACACCGACAGAGGGGCAGTCAAAGAAAGACGGAACATACGGGAAATATGTCAAAAAATCTAAATTAAAATATTTCAGCAAATTTAAAATGAAATCAGTAAAATAATTCACATTTAAAAAATATGCATATATGCACACCGACAGAGGGACAGTATAATCCAGAAAGAACATACGAGAAATATTTCAACAAATCTCAAATGAAATATTTCAGCAAATTTAAAATGAAATCAGTAAAATACTTCACATTTAAAAAATATGCATATATGCACACCGACAGAGGGACAGTAAAATCCAGAAGGAACATACGCGAAATAATTCAGCAAATCTAGAATTAAATATTTCATCAAATTTAAAATGAAATCAGTAAAATAATTCACATTTAAAAAATATGTATATATGCACATCGACAGAGTGACAGTCAAAGACAGAAGGATCATACGGAAACATTTCAACAAATCTCAAATGAAATATTTCAGCAAATTTAAAATGAAATCAGTAAAATACTTCACATTTAAAAAATATGCATATATGCACACCGACAGAGGGACAGTAAAATCCAGAAGGAACATACGCGAAATAATTCAGCAAATCTAGAATTAAATATTTCATCAAATTTAAAATGAAATCAGTAAAATAATTCACATTTAAAAAATATGTATATATGCACATCGACAGAGTGACAGTCAAAGACAGAAGGATCATACGGAAACATTTCAACAAATCTCAAATGAAATATTTCAGCACATTTAAAATGAAATCAGTAAAATAATTTCCAATTAAAAAATATGCATATATGCACACCGACAGAGGGACAGTCAAAGACAGAAGGAACATACGGGGCATATTTCAGCAAATCTAAAATGAAATATTACAGCAAATTTAAAATGAAATGAGTAAAATGCTTTACAATTAAGAAATAAGCCTATATGCAAACCGAGAGAGGGACCGTCAAAGAGAGAATTAATATAAGAGAAATATTTCAGCAAATCTAAAATGAAATATTACAGCAAATTTAAATTGAAATCAGTAAAATACTTTAGAATTAAAACATATGCATATATGCACACCGACAGAGGGGCAGTCAAAGAAAGACGGAACATACGGGAAATATGTCAAAAAATCTAAATTAAAATATTTCAGCAAATTTAAAATGAAATCAGTAAAATAATTCACATTTAAAAAATATGCATATATGCACACCGACAGAGGGACAGTATAATCCAGAAAGAACATACGAGAAATATTTCAACAAATCTCAAATGAAATATTTCAGCAAATTTAAAATGAAATCAGTAAAATACTTCACATTTAAAAAATATGCATATATGCACACCGACAGAGGGACAGTAAAATCCAGAAGGAACATACGCGAAATAATTCAGCAAATCTAGAATTAAATATTTCATCAAATTTAAAATGAAATCAGTAAAATAATTCACATTTAAAAAATATGTATATATGCACATCGACAGAGTGACAGTCAAAGACAGAAGGATCATACGGAAACATTTCAACAAATCTCAAATGAAATATTTCAGCAAATTTAAAATGAAATCAGTAAAATAATTTCCAATTAAAAAATATGCATATATGCACACCGACAGAGGGACAGTCAAAGACAGAAGGAACATACGGGGCATATTTCAGCAAATCTAAAATGAAATATTACAGCAAATTTAAAATGAAATGAGTAAAATGCTTTACAATTAAGAAATAAGCCTATATGCAAACCGAGAGAGGGACCGTCAAAGAGAGAATTAATATAAGAGAAATATTTCAGCAAATCTAAAATGAAATATTACAGCAAATTTAAATTGAAATCAGTAAAATACTTTAGAATTAAAACATATGCATATATGCACACCGACAGAGGGGCAGTCAAAGAAAGACGGAACATACGGGAAATATGTCAAAAAATCTAAATTGAAATATTTCAGCAAATTTAAAATGAAATCAGTAAAATAATTCACATTTAAAAAATATGCATATATGCACACCGACAGAGGGACAGTATAATCCAGAAAGAACATACGAGAAATATTTCAACAAATCTAGGATTAAATGTTTCAGCAAATTAGTAAAATATCAGTCAGTAAAATATGTCACATTTTAAAAATATGCATATATGCACATCGACAGAGGGAAAGTCAAAGACAGATGGAACATTCGGGAAATATTTCAGCAAATCTAAAATGAAATCAGTAAAATAATTCACATTTAAAAAATATGCATATATGCACACCGACAGAGGGACAGTCAAATCCAGAAAGAACATACGAGAAATATTTCAACAAATCTCAAATGAAATATTTCAGCAAATTTAAAATGAAATCAGTAAAATACTTCACATTTAAAAAATATGCATATATGCACACCGACAGAGGGACAGTAAAATCCAGAAGGAACGTACGCGAAATAATTCAGCAAATCTAGAATTAAATATTTCATCAAATTTAAAATGAAATCAGTAAAATAATTCACATTTAAAAAATATGTATATATGCACATCGACAGAGTGACAGTCAAAGACAGAAGGATCATACGGAAACATTTCAACAAATCTCAAATGAAATATTTCAGCAAATTTAAAATGAAATCAGTAAAATACTTCACATTTAAAAAATATGCATATATGCACACCGACAGAGGGACAGTAAAATCCAGAAGGAACATACGCGAAATAATTCAGCAAATCTAGAATTAAATATTTCATCAAATTTAAAATGAAATCAGTAAAATAATTCACATTTAAAAAATATGTATATATGCACATCGACAGAGTGACAGTCAAAGACAGAAGGATCATACGGAAACATTTCAACAAATCTCAAATGAAATATTTCAGCAAATTTAAAATGAAATCAGTAAAATAATTTCCAATTAAAAAATATGCATATATGCACACCGACAGAGGGACAGTCAAAGACAGAAGGAACATACGGGGCATATTTCAGCAAATCTAAAATGAAATATTACAGCAAATTTAAAATGAAATGAGTAAAATGCTTTACAATTAAGAAATAAGCCTATATGCAAACCGAGAGAGGGACCGTCAAAGAGAGAATTAATATAAGAGAAATATTTCAGCAAATCTAAAATGAAATATTACAGCAAATTAAAATTGAAATCAGTAAAATACTTTAGAATTAAAACATATGCATATATGCACACCGACAGAGGGGCAGTCAAAGAAAGACGGAACATACGGGAAATATGTTAAAAAATCTAAATTGAAATATTTCAGCAAATTTAAAATGAAATCAGTAAAATAATTCACATTTAAAAAATATGCATATATGCACACCGACAGAGGGACAGTATAATCCAGAAAGAACATACGAGAAATATTTCAACAAATCTAGGATTAAATGTTTCAGCAAATTAGTAAAATATCAGTCAGTAAAATATGTCACATTTTAAAAATATGCATATATGCACATCGACAGAGGGAAAGTCAAAGACAGATGGAACATTCGGGAAATATTTCAGCAAATCTAAAATGAAATCAGTAAAATAATTCACATTTAAAAAATATGCATATATGCACACCGACAGAGGGACAGTCAAATCCAGAAAGAACATACGAGAAATATTTCAACAAATCTCAAATGAAATATTTCAGCAAATTCAAAATTAAATCAGTAAAATTCTTTCCAATTAAAAAATATGCATATATGCACACCGACAGAGGGACGGTCAAAGACTGAAGTAACATACGGGAAATATTTCAGCAAATCTAAAATGAAATATTACAGCAAATTTAAAATGAAATCAGTAAAATAATTCACATTTAAAAATTATGCATATATTCACACCGACTGAGGGACAGTAAAATCCAGAAGGATCATACGAGAAATATTTCAGCAAATCTAGAATTAAATGTTTCAGCAAATTAGTAAAATATCAGTCAGTAAAATATGTCACATTTAAAAAATATGCATATATGCACATCGACAGAGGGAAAGTCAAAGACAGATGGAACATTCGGGAAATATTTCAGCAAATCAAAAATGAAATATTTCAGCAAATTTAAAATGAAATCTGAAACATTGAAATACCTTTAAATATATATATATATATATATATATATATATGCAGAAATATAGTCTTAAAGTGTGCTATATTTATGGGGTAAAGTGCTCAATATCAGAGATAGAGCGCGTGTAAATATAAAAGTGGACATGGAAGTCAGCACTTAGAGGCGACAGTCTGTTTCATGCTAGTGCAATCGTCAGGCGACTAGTGCTGTTATTTTTCTCGGCTGTTTATATAAGGGTCAGTGGTGCATTATGGGTAGTATATTTTGGCGGGTACTTTTACCGGAAGTCGCTTATTTGTTTATTTATTTATGTCAAATTATTTTGCTTGTTTATATATTGTGACATATTTTACTGACTTATATATTATTATAATTTGACATAAATAAATAAACAAATAAGCGACTTCCGGTAAAAGTACCCGCCAAAATATACTACCCATAATGCACCACTGACCCTTATATAAACAGCCGAGAAAAATAACAGCACTAGTCGCCTGACGATTGCACTAGCATGAAACAGACTGTCGCCTCTAAGTGCTGACTTCCATGTCCACTTTTATATATATATATATATATATATATATATATATACACACTTAGCAAGAGGGAGATCCCAATACGCAAGGGACATATTGGAAATTGTTCGACAAATCTAAAATTTAATCAGTGAAATACTCTACCTTTAAATATAATATGTATATCTACATACTGCAAGATGAACAATGCAAGATGCAGACGACATATTGGAAACAATTTAGCATAAATAAGTAGCATGGATAATCAAGCTGGATATGTATATTTAATTTTTACAAGTGGGTGTTGAGGCGGAGCGCGAATCCCCCCTCATTGGATAATGCGTTCCTGGCCCCACGCCCCAGTAATTTTTCCCTTTAATTTAAGTTGAAATTAAATTTGAACATGAGAATGACTTTAATATCTTTAAATAATTGTCGGACTTTGTCCATTTTATAATATATATATATATATATATATCCACTTTTATATTTACACACGCTCTATCTCTGATATTGAGCACTTTGTCCCATAAATATAGCACACTTAAAGACTATATTTCTTCATATATATATATATATATATATATATATATATATATATATATATATATATGTATGTATATATAAGCGTGTGTGTAAGCGTATGTTCTACACGCATATATATGTGTTCTAAACACAGACAGACACATATATATAGATTGATAGATATATAGATAGATATAAATACATATAAATAATATATATATATATATATGTGTGTGTGTGTGTGTATGTCTATATTGAGGTAATAGGAAGGAACAGTTAGATTAATGATCCAAAGTTCTTTAATATTGTAATTATGTTTTTCTTTAAAAAAATACATGCTCGATAGAGAAGTAGAACTTAAAATTATAATTATTATAAAAATATGATATAATTATTAAACTTAAAATTTAGAGCACAGTTTCATTCTCAAGCGATGCCTAGAACGACTAACAATGTTTAGTATAACTTTCTTCAGTTAGTTTAATATTGAAATTAAACTTTAGGAATTGAGTTTTAGCTTTAGCTTTGAGTTTTATGTCTATTTTTGTGTCGCGATAGAATCATATTTAAATATATATATATATATATATATATATATATATATATATATATATATATATATATATATATAATGTGATATATATGCGTGTTTGTGTTTTAAATTGAAACGATAAGATCTGTATATCGAAATTTCAATTACCTTAAAAAGGTCAGAATGTACAACAGTCAAAACGTTGTGAATATGCCAAAAAAGACGAGGACAGCAGTTCGAACGATGAATTTTTATTGTGTTTATACAAGTTATTTTCAATATTTTAAGGGCGCAATTAGATTTGCTATTTTTAACTTTCTACTCATAAATTATAAAAGTAATGTATTTATTGCGGTCATTAAGAGAAATGTGCCGGCGAATTATATTTTTACATATTTTTCCTGGAAGGTTTGATGTGTTCAGACTTGACGTCCCAGTCTTTATAGAGCCCAGATCCGTCTACGCGTCCTTGTGAGTAATGAATGGCTTTCCCTCTTACACCCCCTTCCCAACATTCGTTAATTCCACTAGTTGGTGAGATGTAAACTCCACTGAAGTATTTAGTGTCCTCCCCACGAGGGACAGATGTGGCACAAGGCCGCGTTTAAAGTGGGATACCCGAGCCCGTAGGCTCGGCCAAAAAATAGCCCGTAGATTCCGTATAAACGGGATCAGGCTGGTCAACCTCCCCGAACGAGGCTCTGCCCTTCGGCGGAGCCTCGTCCGGGTTCCTCTCTGCCCAAAGGCAGAGAGTTCCCCTCTGCCTCAGAGGCAGAGAGTTCGACCGTCTAGGCGAGTCGTCCAAAAAGGACTGAGCTCTGAACTCCGCTCTGTAAACTCCACTGAAGCACCTTCTTTCCAGGAACCGTTGCTTTATGGAACCGATTCGCAAGAGAATGCCTCTTCGATCACTACAATCTTAGCCTGTTCAAGTCTAGAGTCAACCGTTGTCTTCCCCACGTATCCAAATAAACCGTCTCTCTTACTCTGTGAAACACTGCCTGCTTTGTGGAACCGACTGTCATGGGGATGCTTCCTCGATCACTACAATCTTACCTGTTCAATTCAAGGGTCAACCGTTATCTTCTCCACATATCCCTATAAACCGTGTTTCTTCATCTGTAATCCTCTATCACGAGTGGCTATTGAGGGTAAGACAGGGTAATCATTATTAAAAGTACGACTTACGAAGTGATATAGAGATCGGAACAAATTGAACTCTGTAATTTCTAGACCTGGAAATATGGTAAGTTCGGAGAATGAGGGAGACACCTCCAACCATCTGAACGATTTAATGTTTCTTGGTTTTATCGACATATTCGACTAAATAATTCGTTTACTCAATCAATTTGCTGGGAATAAATGTAATGTTTCTTGGTTTTGTCTTGCAGAGTATGACCTTGCATCGTCATGCTAGAACAAAACACGTTTGCTGTTCATCAAATTCAGACATATTCGACTTAAGAATTCTTTACCCAATCAATTTGCTGGCAATAAAGTTAATGTTTCTTGGTTTTGTCTTGCAGAGTATGACTTTGCAAGATCATGCGAGAGAAAAACAACTTTGCTGTTCATCAAAGCCAAGCATATTCTACTTAATAATTTCGTTTACAAAATCAATTTGCTGGCAAATAATTTAATTTTTCTTGGTTTTGTCTTGCAGAGTATGACCTTGCATCGTCATGCTAGAGAAAAACAACATTCCTGTTCATCAAAGTCAGACATATTGGACTTAATAATTCTTTTACCCAATCTATTTGCCTTACAACGCCGGAAATTATACTACGAATTTGTCCATGTTCCAACAATCGACGGCTCTTTTTATATACCAACAGACACAAAGGATGTACGTCTGCGGATGGAGTCCTGGTTTTGTCGTTTTTGATTTTGTGTCAACGACGAATTTTCTTTTTCTTTGGACATGCAAATCCCATTTTTCATTACGTTGAAAAATCAGATATGGAAAAAAAATCAAAAGACTCGTATTCCAGGTTAAAATATTGTTTCAAATGATAAAACGTTGGGTTTCTTTCTAAAATTAAAACACTTAAGTAACCCAAATTTCTAATTTACAAGTTTTCCAAATTAAAAACTGAAATGCAATATAAACTACACACCGTCGGTTAGAAAGGAGAATAAACTCATTCTTGATGCATTTTCATCAATTCGACTCTGCTTCTGCCTTGTTTAGTTGATACACTTCATAGCGAACACCGTTATATCAGAGTCAGCTATGCTTTTTCTATTCCCGTGATATTCCTTATACGCTCGAATTAGACGGATAAGCACCCGTCAAAACGATATTATTTTTTAAACATTCAGTGCTGGTTTTAATAGATTTTACATCCTGATGCCGTATTAAATACTTATGTTAATAGTGTAGCGTTTAACCGTTCTACAATCAAGACGATATTATTCTTTAAACATTCAGTGCCGGTTTTAATACATTTTACATCCTGATGCCGTATTAAATACTTATGTTAATAGTGTAGCGTTTAACCGTTCTACAATCAAGACGATATTATTCTTTAAATATTCAGTGCTGGTTTTAATACATTTTACATCCTGATGCCGTATTAAATACTTATGTTAATAGTGTAGCGTTTAACAGTTCTACAATCAAGACGATATTATTCTTTAAACATTCAGTGCCGGTTTTAATACATTTTACATCCTGATGCCGTATTAAATACTTATGTTAATAGTGTAGCGTTTAACCGTTCTACAATCAAGACGATATTATTCTTTAAACATTCAGTGCCGGTTTTAATACATTTTACATCCTGATGCCGTATTAGATACTTATGTTAATAGTGTAGCGTTTAACCGTTCTACAATCAAGACGATATTATTCTTTAAACATTCAGTGCCGGTTTTAATACATTTTACATCCTGATGCCGTATTAAATACTTATGTTAATAGTGTACCGTTTAACCGTTCTACAATCAAGACGATATTATTCTTTAAACATTCAGTGCCGGTTTTAATACATTTTACATCCTGATGCCGTATTAAATACTTATGTTAATAGTGTAGCGTTTAACCGTTCTACAATCAAGACGATATTATTCTTTAAACATTCAGTGCCGGTTTTAATACATTTTACATCCTGATGCCGTATTAAATACTTATGTTAATAGTGTAGCGTTTAACCGTTCTACAATCAAGACGATATTATTCTTTAAACATTCAGTGCCGGTTTTAATACATTTTACATCCTGATGTCGTATTAAATACTTATGTTAATAGTGTAGCGTTTAACCGTTCTACAATCAAGACGATATTATTCTTTAAACATTCAGTGCCGGTTTTAATACATTTTACATCCTGATGCCGTATTAAATACTTATGTTAATAGTGTAGCGTTTAACCGTTCTACAATCAAGACGATATTATTCTTTAAACATTCAGTGCCGGTTTTAATACATTTTACATCCTGATGCCGTATTAAATACTTATGTTAATAGTGTAGCGTTTAACCGTTCTACAATCAAGACGATATTATTCTTTAAACATTCAGTGCCGGTTTTAATACATTTTACATCCTGATGTCGTATTAAATACTTATGTTAATAGTGTAGCGTTTAACCGTTCTACAATCAAGACGATATTATTCTTTAAACATTCAGTGCTGGTTTTAATACATTTTACATCCTTTTGCCGTATTAAATACTTATGTTAATAGTGTAGCGTTTAACCGTTCTACAATCAAGACGATATTATTCTTTAAACATTCAGTGCCGGTTTTAATACATTTTACATCCTGATGTCGTATTAAATACTTATGTTAATAGTGTAGCGTTTAACCGTTCTACAATCAAGACGATATTATTCTTTAAACATTCAGTGCCGGTTTTAATACATTTTACATCCTGATGCCGTATTAAATACTTATGTTAATAGTGTAGCGTTTAACCGTTCTACAATCAAGACGATATTATTCTTTAAACATTCAGTGCCGGTTTTAATACATTTTACATCCTGATGCCGTATTAAATACTTATGTTAATAGTGTAGCGTTTAACCGTTCTACAATCAAGACGATATTATTCTTTAAACATTCAGTGCCGGTTTTAATACATTTTACATCCTGATGTCGTATTAAATACTTATGTTAATAGTGTAGCGTTTAACCGTTCTACAATCAAGACGATATTATTCTTTAAACATTCAGTGCTGGTTTTAATACATTTTACATCCTTTTGCCGTATTAAATACTTATGTTAATAGTGTAGCGTTTAACCGTTCTACAATCAAGACGATATTATTCTTTAAACATTCAGTGCCGGTTTTAATACATTTTACATCCTGATGCCGTATTAAATACTTATGTTAATAGTGTAGCGTTTAACCGTTCTACAATCAAGACGATATTATTCTTTAAACATTCAGAACCGGTTTTAATACATTTTACATCCTGAAGCCGTATTAAATACTTATGTTAATAGTGTAGCGTTTAACCGTTCTACAATCAAGACGATATTATTCTTTAAACATTCAGTGCCGGTTTTAATACATTTTACATCCTGATGTCGTATTAAATACTTATGTTAATAGTGTAGCGTTTAACCGTTCTACAATCAAGACGATATTATTCTTTAAACATTCAGTGCCGGTTTTAATACATTTTACATCCTGATGTCGTATTAAATACTTATGTTAATAGTGTAGCGTTTAACCGTTCTACAATCAAGACGATATTATTCTTTAAACATTCAGTGCCGGTTTTAATACATTTTACATCCTGAAGCCGTATTAAATACTTATGTTAATAGTGTAGCGTTTAACCGTTCTACAATCAAGACGATATTATTCTTTAAACATTCAGTGCCGGTTTTAATACATTTTACATCCTGATGCCGAATTAAATACTTATGTTAATAGTGTAGCGTTTAACCGTTCTACAATCAAGACGATATTATTCTTTAAACATTCAGTGCCGGTTTTAATACATTTTACATCCTGATGCCGTATTAAATACTTATGTTAATAGTGTAGCGTTTAACCGTTCTACAATCAAGACGATATTATTCTTTAAACATTCAGTGCTGTTTTTAATACATTTTACATCCTGATGTCGTATTAAATACTTATGTTAATAGTGTAGCGTTTAACCGTTCTACAATCAAGACGATATTATTCTTTAAACATTCAGTGCCGGTTTTAATACATTTTACATCCTGATGTCGTATTAAATACTTATGTTAATAGTGTAGCGTTTAACCGTTCTACAATCAAGACGATATAATTCTTTAAACATTCAGTGCCGGTTTTAATACATTTTACATCCTGATGCCGTATTAAATACTTATGTTAATAGTGTAGCGTTTAACCGTTCTACAATCAAGACGATATTATTCTTTAAACATTCAGTGCCGGTTTTAATACATTTTACATCCTGATGTCGTATTAAATACTTATGTTAATAGTGTAGCGTTTAACCGTTCTACAATCAAGACGATATTATTCTTTAAACATTCAGTGCTGGTTTTAATACATTTTACATCCTTTTGCCGTATTAAATACTTATGTTAATAGTGTAGCGTTTAACCGTTCTACAATCAAGACGATATTATTCTTTAAACATTCAGTGCCGGTTTTAATACATTTTACATCCTGATGCCGTATTAAATACTTATGTTAATAGTGTAGCGTTTAACCGTTCTACAATCAAGACGATATTATTCTTTAAACATTCAGAACCGGTTTTAATACATTTTACATCCTGAGGCCGTATTAAATACTTATGTTAATAGTGTAGCGTTTAACCGTTCTACAATCAAGACGATATTATTCTTTAAACATTCAGTGCCGGTTTTAATACATTTTACATCCTGATGTCGTATTAAATACTTATGTTAATAGTGTAGCGTTTAACCGTTCTACAATCAAGACGATATTATTCTTTAAACATTCAGTGCCGGTTTTAATACATTTTACATCCTGATGTCGTATTAAATACTTATGTTAATAGTGTAGCGTTTAACCGTTCTACAATCAAGACGATATTATTCTTTAAACATTCAGTGCCGGTTTTAATACATTTTACATCCTGAAGCCGTATTAAATACTTATGTTAATAGTGTAGCGTTTAACCGTTCTACAATCAAGACGATATTATTCTTTAAACATTCAGTGCCGGTTTTAATACATTTTACATCCTGATGCCGAATTAAATACTTATGTTAATAGTGTAGCGTTTAACCGTTCTACAATCAAGACGATATTATTCTTTAAACATTCAGTGCCGGTTTTAATACATTTTACATCCTGATGCCGTATTAAATACTTATGTTAATAGTGTAGCGTTTAACCGTTCTACAATCAAGACGATATTATTCTTTAAACATTCAGTGCTGTTTTTAATACATTTTACATCCTGATGTCGTATTAAATACTTATGTTAATAGTGTAGCGTTTAACCGTTCTACAATCAAGACGATATTATTCTTTAAACATTCAGTGCCGGTTTTAATACATTTTACATCCTGATGTCGTATTAAATACTTATGTTAATAGTGTAGCGTTTAACCGTTCTACAATCAAGACGATATAATTCTTTAAACATTCAGTGCCGGTTTTAATACATTTTACATCCTGATGCCGTATTAAATACTTATGTTAATAGTGTAGCGTTTAACCGTTCTACAATCAAGACGATATTATTCTTTAAACATTCAGTGCCGGTTTTAATACATTTTACATCCTGATGCCGTATTAAATACTTATATTAATAGTGTAGCGTTTAACCGTTCTACAATCAAGACGATATTATTCTTTAAACATTCAGTGCTGGTTTTAATACATTTTACATCCTGATGCCGTATTAAATACTTATGTTAATAGTGTAGCGTTTAACCGTTCTACAATCAAGACGATATTATTCTTTAAACATTCAGTGCTGGTTTTATTACATTTTACATCCTGATGTCGTATTAAATACTTATGTTAATAGTGTAGCGTTTAACCGTTCTACAATCAAGACGATATTATTCTTTAAACATTCAGTGCCGGTTTTAATACATTTTACATCCTGATGTCGTATTAAATAATTATGTTAATAGTGTAGCGTTTAACCGTTCTACAATCAAGACGATATTATTCTTTAAACATTCAGTGCCGGTTTTAATACATTTTACATCCTGATGTCGTATTAAATACTTATGTTAATAGTGTAGCGTTTAACCGTTCTACAATCAAGACGATATTATTCTTTAAACATTCAGTGCCGGTTTTAATACATTTTACTTCCTGATGCCGTATTAAATACTTATGTTAATAGTGTAGCGTTTAACCGTTCTACAGGACCAGATATCCTCCTGTAGAATTCCGAGTTTTTAATGTTAAAAACAGTGCTCGATACAGATGTAGAGCTTAAATTTATAATTACGTTTTTTAAATACGGTTCCATCACAACACAGAAATTACTATGTTTCGAAATTGTCCTAAAGATTAAATTCAATATTAAACTTAAAATTTAGAGCACAGTTTAATTCTCAAGCGATGTGTAGAATAACTAACGTTGTTTAGAATATCTAACTGAAGAAAGTTATTTATTCTAAACATCGCTTTAGAATAAAACTGTGCTCTAAATTTTAAGTTTAATATTGAAATTAAAGTTTGCGACTTAAGTTTCACTTTCGAAACAGTAATTTCACAACCCTTCTTTGATTTTGAATCCGAGTATAACTAAATACCACTCGACAACACTAGATTAAGTTTAGACATTCAATTAAACGTGTTCTACAGAAAGATGCTGAGAATACTATGTGTTGATCATTTCCTTTTTGTTGTTATTGTTAGTTTGATTACTGGCTTGTTATTTTGTTATACTGTTCATGATTGCCATGTAGAAGTTATGTTTCATTTTTTCAGTAGTTTCACATATATCAATCAGATCTAACCCCTTTAAAAAAAAAAAACAACTCATCCAAAATCTGATTGAAGTGTTGGATAAAGCGAAAACAAAAAGGACACTTAAAATCAGGGAGAGACAGTTGAATTTTCTAGGGCACATAATGAGGAAAGAGGGCTTGTAAAATTTGATACACACAGGACAGATTCAAGCCAAGATGTATATAGGCAAACCACTTATAACCTACCTAGAGAGCTTCAGTAAATGGATGGTGGAATACGTTTTTAGGGTGAATAACGAAATGATAAAACTTATTAAGTGCAGGATATTGTGGTTGAACCATGATCGTTAACGTGAGCAATGCAAGGTAACCTATCAAATAACTCTCTTAATGTTGTAGCGCCTTTCCGCGTGACAAGATAAGACTGTATTTATTTCATTCTCATTTTTAATGTCTTTCCGTATCTGTTTGTACCTAACACCACCCACGGCTACCCGATATTAACATTTAGGTATTCAGATTCTCTTATTGGCTTCAAGGCAACACCTTCTATATTAAATATTAATCTTGCATATTCATAGATATCTATTTTTATAGATTGAATTAGATATGTCTAAGCAGCAAACTGCTGTTATTGCTTGGAAGAGGGGGATGGGTAAAAATAAAGTCAACATTCTGTTTAATTTCTTATTGGATTTTTCCAATGTTCGCATCAGATGTTTAATATCCGGATCAACATTTCGAACAAACTACCCACCGTTCATGTTTCGTCCTGCTTCAGTTCAATTATCTTCGACTATCTCAGTCGTTATCAAGAACTGGATATTGTCTGTATGTGAGACAAGATTAATTTTCTTGATGAATACTGGCATTTTCTGGATCACTAGAATTGAATTATACTTTTATTTTTTTAATGTAAAATGACATATGCGTTATATATAAAATGGTTGCGGGGAGCACCTGAAAAGCATATAACATATATCGATATCTTTGTTCTAATTAAACCCCACCCCAAGTAAGGCAATAAAGCCACAGAGATGCAAGGTGTTATTGAGTATTGGATAATATACAGGAAAAACATTATTAAGGCGAGAGGTTAATAAAAATAAAAAATAATAGATAACGCTTGACAGTGGATTTAAATTTTTTAAGATCAAAGTTGATTGGAAAGCAAGAAACTTGAAGGGAGTTCCTTAAGCGGGTAGTGCGATAGAAGAAAGTGTTAGCATAGAACTTCCGTCATACCCAGGACATTGTATAAATGGAGAGCTTACTTATCAATCAACATTCCTAATTTTGAAGAAGATTATATTTACTTCATTTTGATGCCCGTTTTTTTATTCTATCTGTAAAATAGCGCTTTATACACCCCCCTTTCTGCTAATTAATTGAAACAACTGATTTAGTTTCCTTTTTTTCGCCAGTTTTAGACCCATTGGAGTTACAGGATGTAATCGATTTCTATTTTTTTCTCGGATTAGGCCATTTGCAGTG
This sequence comes from Acanthosepion esculentum, assembly GCA_964036315.1. Lineage (NCBI taxonomy): Eukaryota > Metazoa > Mollusca > Cephalopoda > Sepiida > Sepiidae > Acanthosepion > Acanthosepion esculentum. The sequence goes on from OZ038513.1 coordinate 74,178,803, forward strand.
GTGTGAATCTATTTTCGGCGCGTATGATGGAATTTGTTTATCCTTGAACAATATTGTGTCATCCGAGATTGCATCAGATTTTTATCACGTCCATCACTATTGTCTCGATTGTTGATTATTTGTCGTACTGCCATTATCTGCGATAGACGTTACTCGAAAGAAGCGTACGAAAATTGTAACGATGCGAGAACACACTGGCAAGCTTTACCGGTGAGCAAATCAAAGTAATAGACTGGCCCTGAAACTCTCCCGATTTAAAACCAATCGAGAATCTGTGGTCAATCTGCAATGAATGACTTCGTGGAATGGACATACGAAGTACTAATATGTGCACTGGGTCATGTTTTATAGGAGAAATACAAAAAATAAGTAATAATAACGGAATTATTCATTTTGTTTCAATTAATTTGCACAAGGGTGTATGTTCTGGAGAACTAAATCAACAGTCATAATTCTGAAAGTAAATAAATTGACTTTATTTTGGCGCCATTTTCATTATACTTTTGGTTCTAAAATTTGTTTTGGTAGCATTGGTACTATTATCAGTTAATCATCGAAATTTATGGATGAATTACATACATACAATATGTACTTATTTGATTTAGTCGACTGTGATATTACTGAGAGTGAATCAAAAGATTTTTATCCAATGAATAATTAAGTTTCTTTTTTTTTTAACCTAAAATAACTCAACTATGTTTCGTAGCTTGTTAATAAAATGCAAATTACCGGTCTGGATATTTACTCCTGCGTTCGAAACAAGAACACAAATACGGGACAGTCAGTGACGATAGAACGCATGAATCTCGTCTCCAGTGACTTTCTCACCGACGTCACGTGGCTTCCGTTTGTCTTTTCTACAAATATTTTCATTTTTTTTTAATTGTTGAATAGCTAGATGCAACCGCACGTTCTATGCTAACAGTTTCTTTTCTCTCACTTCTCACCTGTGGAACTCTCATCTCGCTTCTTGCTTCCCTGCAATCCTCAAAGATTTCGATGCATCGTCTGTCTTTCTGTATTCTATTCATGTATTGTTCTTTGTCGTCACTTCTCATTGAAGTCTTCTCATTCTTTTTTACTCCCTGTAATCCCCGCTTGCGCCTTAGTGGCATTATCGCCTTGCTTAGAGTGAACTGATTAAAAAATAGTCCAACATTCTCTCTATTACAATAAATAAACCTTTTATTTCCCTGGTGTCTCTATGACACTCCAGAGTTCTGTGTACATTCATGTTGTCGGGACAACCTTCCTGTTGTAAGAAGCTTTTGTCAAATGACATTTAAAAAAGTGTTTCCAAACAAAAATATATATATATATATATATATATATATATAAAGCATTTTCTGTCTAACCACAGTCTGAGTCATTTTCAAACTTTTTTTTAACTATTTGATTGAGAAACGTGTCTTCTTGTAAACTCTGACAGATTCGGCATTTGTATCATTTGTATTATATCTATCATAATTTGTATTTGTTAAGGGGTCTCCCATTTTTACATAAATGGACTCACCCAAGGTATACATATACTACCGCCAGTGAATACCCGGAGAGTAGTATTAGAGGAGGGTAGCACAAGAGTCACCGCCACGAGCACCTAGACTCAGTAATACTCAGCGATACTTCAATACCAAGACTGTATATATATTATTGCTACTAACCCGCATTCCTGGATCTACTAACCCGTATTACCAGTTTGTATTATTACGTTAATACATTTATTTTCCTTGTCCATTCCTGGCGTTTGTTATTCCTTTATATCTGATTTCATCCCGGAATCCACAACAGTATTATTTGTGTCATCATTTGTATCATCATTTGTATCCTTTCTTTTATTCTTATTATTTTTCCCTGTCAGTTTTTCATATACAGTTAACCTTTTCATTTTAACGTGAGATGTACATATAAAAATGGGTTGAATTCCCCCCATGAAGTTTTTATTTATTTGATGATGTCTCCTCCTCGTGACTTCTAAATTTTAAATTTCTGCTTTTTAAAAATATTCTTTTTAGTGTTTCAAAGTGCAGTTTTCTTTTTTTGTTCCTCAAATTACTGACAACGATGTTTCTGTTTAACATTCTTGGGATCCAAACACATCATTGCCTTCTTATACTCGATTTTGTCTTCGTGATTTTCTAGAGTTTGATTACATTCCTTCATCCAGGAAAGCCTCTTCCTCTTTGCTCCTTTAGTTAACTACACAATATTTTATCACAGGCTACGGAATGCAGGGCTGTTTTAGCAAAACGGACAGCCCAACGAGCAGATTTCAAACCTGGGGTACCAAAGTCAAGCGTGTACGAAAATTTAAATATCTGGGAAGTGTTTTAACAGAGAACGGAAAGTGCAATTTTGAAATCTGAATGCCGATTGGGATAGCGAAATACCTTCCAAAAGCTAAGCATAGTATTAAGAAACAGGAAAACTTCGTTAGAAACGAGGAAAAGATTACTGAATTGTCAGAGCTGGGCAATCTCCTTGAAGATGAAGAAGAGAGTTGAAGCAACAGAAACGGTGTTCTACAAAATGATACCATAGACCGAACAACTAAAAGGAACTCGAAACAAGGAGGAGACTTATAATTAACATCTGGAATACACAGTTGAAATTAATAGGATACATAATGAGGAAAGGGGGCTTGAAGAATCTGATACTCACAGGACAGAAGGCAAGAGGGGTAGAGGAACACATAGTAAGCTTGATAAAAAAAGGATGACGGAACAATGTTTCGGAGAAATAACAAAAAGACAAAAAGCATCTCAGTCCCAAACTTTCAATCTCGAAACGGTTAAATATGCCGTCTCTTCTACTCCAGTAGCTTCATGCCTCGCACTTACCATTTGTGAAACTACCTTCCTCTTACTTGCTTCCCTGATAGCTATAATCTCTTAATAAATTTTGTCTTTCTGTTATCTCTTCTAAAGCCCGTTCTGCCATCCATTTACTCAAGATCGTTCTTCTTCTCTTTGCCGTCGCCATTCAGGATGTTGGCGACCATGGCTCTCCACTATTTCCTGTCCTTTTTAGCTATTCATAAATTTTGTTTTAGACTTTTCGCCCCAAGGAAGGCGGGAGCACCACGAGAACGCAAGGGGTCACAAAAAATGGGAGCAAGAATAAAGAGGCGTGAAAGGGGAAAAAATGAAGTGAAGAATAGATCAAGGCATCTGGAGATGTCGATTGGCATTGCATTTGAATAGTTGGAGATTATAGCTATCAGGGAAGCAAGTAAGAGGAAGGTAGTTTCACAGACGGTAAGTGCGAGGCATGAAGCTACTGGAGTAGAAGTGACTGCATATTTAACCGTTTCGACAGTGAAAGTTTGGGACTGAGATGCCGACCTAGGGGTACGTTTAAATTCATGCAGTCTGGGAACTAGCAAAAGTAGCTCGTCGGAGCAGTTACCGTGAAAGTATTTGTAGAAAAGACAGAAGGAGGCGACGGCACGTCTGTGAGAGAGCGACTGTAAACGAGACGCCCGATCAGATCCAACCACATTGGATATCCGTCTCTGGATTTTGTCGAGGACCCTAAAACGAACATCGGGGGCTCCAGATCATATATGACAGCAATATTCCATTCAAGGGCGAATGGTTGATTTATAGATTTGAAGGATGAACCGGGGCGAGAAAAAACTTTCTAGTGCGACACAGGGAACCAACTTTCCTTGCGGTAGATGAAGCTATTGATTCAATGTAATTGTTCCATCACAGGCCAGCGGACAGTGTGAGACCATGTAGTCGCAGAGAGGTGCTCACGGGGATTTAAGTATCAGATATTCTAATGGGAGACAAGGTGGGTTCGCTGTGGTGGCTAATAGAGAGCAGTTTTGTTTTTGAGGCATTAAAGTTAACCAGCCATTTCCTGTCCCAGTCAACAACAGATTAGAGGTCCTTTTCGAAAACAACAGCCAGGTTAGTTTTGTCAGCAATACCGGATTTGCTATTTAGGAAGGAGTAAATAGTGGTGTCATTTGCATAGAAACCTACTTGGGAAGTAAGACATCAATGAAACTTTTTATGAATTATTACAGAGTGTGTAGGCTAGAGAAAAATTTCAAATTGTTATTAATGATAAATATAATCCCAGACCCTACTTTATTGGTCGGAATTTTGATGACCCGTACTTAATGAGGATGGGAACTCATGTGGGCGTAAAATTGTAACAGGAGTGGATAGTCTTAGTTTCCGTTAGCTGTAAGATCAAAAATGCTACCAAAACAAGCAGTACGGTGGTAACAAGAGAGAAATCAAGAGCTATAATGTCCGTCTGAAACTTTCCCTATCTGATCACCCGTGACTTCAGCAGAGGGACAAGCCATACACGTGTAGAGGATAGGTATCTGGCCGACATGTTGATATTCTCTGTCTCTGTCTCCGTCTCTCTCTCTCTCTCTGATACTGCAGCGTTGGTGGTCCTACTGAGGAACTGCCGCTATATAATCCAGAACGCACATAACCCAGCAGTGTATATAAATGCTGTAGATAGATAGTAAAATATTCACGTTGATCTTACTACAATACTTGTTGCAATACATTGAATGAGGAATAAGTTAGATTAATTAAAATCGAATGAAATGCAATGAAAAAATTCAGTAAACTTGGATCTTTGTGCCTGCAAAAAACGGAATGACAAATGGACTGTTTTTTTCTCTTGACATGGCTATTATTTTAACTACCTTTACTCCGAGGCAATGTTTATTGCTTTAAAAAGTTATGATTAGAATTTTAGTACAACCTACAAGTAAGATGAAAGTTAATTTATACATTTTTTGTTCTTGAGAATTTAAAATAAAAATATTAATCGATATTTGTTTATTAAATTTTTTATTTACAAGAATAAGTTTATATATACAAAATTCTAAAAACTAATATATTCGTCTTAAGACTAATACAATGCAAGATTTATCATTTACCAATTTATAAATAAATAAATATGAAAACATTGTTTTTTTTTCATATAAACTTTTATTAAATTATTGAAATATATGAAACAACTATAATGAAAGCATGATTATTAGTTCCCATTTTATAAAGTTCGAATCAACTGGCCGATTTTTTCCACCATTCCAATAAATATTATAATAAATAAATAGTTTAAATAAACATCTAATATATAAGGAGTGAAGCTAGTTAAAATAATAGCGGTGTCGATGGAAAAGCCGCCGTTTTGGCACTCCGTTTATTCTTTCGGGCAAGAATGTCAAATTTCCACAAAATACAATAAGCGAAATAAAAATAAATAAAACATAAGCAAAAAAAAAGGAAAAAATATATGGTAAACAATTTCAGTAAATAGAAGAAAATAATAAATAATAAAAAATTTAATCTATCTATCTATCTATCTATCTATCTATCTATCTCATTCTGTTCATTTATATCTATCTATCTGTTGTGGGAACTTACCCATAATAATAATGGACTACTCCGTACATCGTAAATACTGCGCCTCAAGAGATAGCAGTCATTTCAGGGTTCAGAGTCAGTCAGAGACAGAGTCGCAGTCAGACGATTACTGTAAGACATTGGAATAGTGATACTTGTCGAGACAACATAGTTCACTCTAACCAAATCTGATATTCATTACTAATACTTCTACTTCTTTGTACATATTTCTGTTTGTAATATATCTGTGTTATTCCATACCTGTGTTCGAGTTATTCTTCATTGGTGCTACCTTGGACCATCACCGTGGTACAAAGAACTTGGACGATAACAAGTGGCGACGAGGTAACCCAAAGGAAAAACGAACGTTCTACGCGGAGGACATACTTTTTTTTGCTATACGTCGCATGCTCAAACGTTTGTGTTATGTGAACTTACCCATAATAATAATGGACTATTCCGTACATCATAAATACTGCGCCTCAAGAGGGAGCAGCAGTTCAGAATCAGAGTCAGTCAGAGATAGAGTCGCGTCAGACGATTACTGTAAGACATTGGAATAGTGATACTTGTCGAGACAACATAGTTCACACTAACCAAATCTGATATTCATTACGAATACTTCTACTTATTTGTACATATTTCTGTTTGTAATATATCTGTGTTATTCCATACCTGTGTTCGAGTTATTCTTCATTGGTGCTACCTTGGACCATCTCCGTGGTACAAGGAACTTGGACCATAACACATATATTGAAAATGAACAATTTGAAAAATAATTAATTTAATCAAAATAAATTATAAAACGACGTAAATTAACAATAAAATGAGAAAAATAATGCAAAATAAATAAAAATATAATATAGAATAAATAAAAATCAAATGCAATGAAAAAAATCAAATTCGCAATATAATAGATTAAAAAAATTAGAAAATTGAAATAAATATCAAAAAATAAATAAAGTTAGAAACAAACGAAAAAAATACAACAAAAATAAAATAATGAAAATGAAAAGTTGACAACATAAAGAAAGAAAAATAAAGTAAACAAAACAAAATAAAAAATAAAATGAAAAGTTGAACGAAATAAACAAATAAATAAAATATAATCAAATTAAAAAAGAATGTTAATAAAAAAAACTAAATTAAAAAATACAGAAATTAAATCAAAACACAGTGAAATACTCGGAGGAAACATAACAAAATATAATTCAACAAATAAACAATATTAGAAAATAAAACAGAAATAAATGTCGAAACAAAATAATCACCAATATTTAGTTTAGTCAGCAAAACGAAAACTTTTCCGTGATATGAATTTCTTTAGGCAAATTCTCTTTCTTTACCTTGTAGCGGACCGTGGGGGGTGAAGATATGAAGCTATATCACAAGGTAAAACTTTCCTGCTGGCGGATCCAGCTACATGAGAATGTCGGACATTAAGTCCAAAGAAGACAAAGAAAACAAACAAGACCGATATACATGGATAAACAAATATATATTATGAGTAAACAAATATATTAATACACGAAGACATGAAAAGTTACATAGTGTTTGTATGGAGAAGTTATGTGCGTGTTTTGTGTTGAGTGTCCGTACGTACGTGTATTGTCCTTAGCGTGTTCCCAGCATATGGGAAACGCTGTAGCTGTGAGATGTCACATATTGGCCTAAGTGAAAAAGAGAAAGTTTTACCTCGCCTCCGCGCGAGTTAGCGGCTCAAGGCCTGAGTCGAAAAAGAGATTTTACCTCATCTCCACGCGAGATGGCCGCCTAAGTCGGAAAAGAGAGAGAGAGAGAAGGGTCAGCCAGTATTTTATACTTGTGGGAGAGAGACCCCTGTTGAAGGATTAAGGAAATGAGGAGGAGCTAACTCCGACAACCTAAGGCTTAATACTAAACACACTTCTATTTCTACTTAAATTGTGTACGAGTCAATGCCATGAATTCAGTCACCATATCTTTTTCCCAACTTGTCGAATGATCAGTAACTAGTGAAAACGGCTTATGTTCATTTATAGCAAATACTTGAAGAAATGCGAGCGATTATAGACGGGGACTCCACCAGTGTTCGTATACATCAACTAGTTTTATGTCTTCCTCGATTTATTTTACATAGGTAGAATCATTTTCTTGATATTCAATCACTCGATGGCTTTAAAATCACTGCTTTCAGTTTCTTTCCTCTTGCCTTTGATTCATTTTTCTATCTTTCTGTCCGAGCGATTTTCTCATTCCACCATTTCCTCTCGTTCGGTCCGGCGAAGGGTCAGCGCCGGTTGATAGCGAGTCTCCTTCAATAAATGCAATTTGACCAGCAAATGCCACTAGACGTGTCCATGAGTAATAACAGTAAATAGATTTTCGATAAAAATTCACGACTGTTGCGTGGTTTCTCCTTTAGATTTTAGGCAGACATCATCATTGTCTTTTTTTTTTCTACGAGTTTAAAAATGTTTTCGTAATATTTATGGAATGAAAAGTGATATATCTAAATCAATAAGAATCATTCATTTTGACTAAATATTTATCTTTCAATATAACCATTTTTTTCTTTTCTATGACAATTCAGGGAATAATATTCATCACATACATCGGACATTATATGCGAAAATGTCCTGTTCAAATTGATTTGAGATATTGAGATTGAGTTATATACCATTGCATTTATCTCTCTCTGTCTTTCTGTCTGTCTGTCTCTCTCTCCCGCTCTCTCTCTCTCTCTCGCTCTCTCACTCTATGGATCTATCTATCTGTTCATTATCTGTCTGTCTCTTTGTATATCTGTCTGCCGGTCAGTCTATCTATCTATATTAGACTGTTCATGATCTATCTGTCTATTTCTAGCTAGCCAGTTAATTCGATTAAGTTATATCTATCTATCTATCTATCTATCTATCTATCTATCTATCTATTTGTCTGTCTGTCTGTCTATCTATCTATCTATCTAGTTCGTTCATGATCTATTTATCTATCTAGTTGTCTATTATCTATCTAGTTTGTAAATTATCTATCTATTGTGTGTATATATATATATATATATATATATATATATATATCCTTACTCTGTCCTGGACATCGAGTTCTACCTGGATCATATCCTCTTGGAATTATTTTTATAGATATATGTATGTCTATATATAATTGCATATGTATGTGTATATTCACCACTAATATTGTCTATATATATACATATATATATATATATATATAGTTTGTTCATTATCTGTCTATCTAATTTGTTCTTAATCTATCTCTATCACTCTCTCTCTCTCTCTCTCTCTATATATATATATATATATATGTGTGTGTGTGTGTGTGTAGTTTGTTCATTATCTATCTAATTTGTTCTTAATCTATCTATATACATATATATATACATATATATATATACATATATTTATATATATAGTTTGTTCATCATCTATCTATCTATCTATCTATCTATCTATCTATCTATCCTATTCCTTATCTATCTATCTATCCTATTCTCTTATCTATCTATCTATCTATCCTATTCTCTTATCTATCTATCTATCTATCTATATATCTATCTATCTATCTATCTATCTATCTATCTATCTATCCTATTCTCTTATCTATCTATCTATCTATCTATCTATCTATCTATCTATCTATCTATCTATCCTATTCTCTTATCTATCTATCTATCTATCTATCTATCTATCTATCCTATTCTCTTATCTATCTATCTATCTATCTATCTATCTATCTATCCTATTCTCTTATCTATCTATCTATCTATCTATCTATCTATCCTATTCTCTTATCTATCTATCTATCTATCTATCTATCTATCTATCTATCTATCTATCTATCTATCCTATTCTCTTATCTATCTATCTATCTATCTATCTATCTATGTATCTATCTATCTATCTATCTATCATATTCTCTTATCTATCTATCTATCTATCTATATATCTATCTATCTATCTATCTATCTATCCTATTCTCTTATCTATCTATCTATCTATCTATCCTATTCTCTTATCTATCTATCTATCTATCTATCTATCTATCTATCTATCTATCTATCTATCTATCTTATTCTCTTATCTATCTATCTATCTATCTATCTATCTATCTATCTATCTATCTATCTATCTATCTATCTATCTATCTATCCTATTCTCTTATCTATCTATCTATCTATCTGTTTGTCTGTCTATTTAGTTATCCATCTAGCTATCTCATTCTTTTTAGTTTTCGACAATGTTTACGAATGTTAGTGTAAAATGCCTACTTGCTGAAATGTATCAATAAATTCTAAGACTAACTACAAAAAATAATTTGTTTTTCAAGTATTTCAATTTACATAGTATTTTCTTCCTGGTACGGCACTTAATTCAATGTTGAATAACAACCACGTAGATTATAAAATGTAACTTTTAAATAAAAACACAATTAATAAATACGTGTCAGGTCCATTCATGCAACTTAGAATGCTTGCATAAAACGAAAACCGGACAAATCGTTTCAAATGATTATTCATCAATATGTCAGCCGCTGATATTTAAGGACGAAAGCAGAAGAAAAAGAAGGAAAGAGAAGTAGAGGATAAAGGCAAAAAGGAATAAAGCAAAGAATAAAGAAAAAATCTAAAACAAACCAGTTTGAATAGAGATTTTGGAAGTGGACAAAAATAAACAGAGAAGAAAGCTATGGAAAAAGAGAAGAGAAAAGTATGAAGGAAGAGGAAATGATATATTGTGAAATTTACGTGACAACCAAAAGTTATCGAAGTCGATCAAAATTTCCGCAGCGAGTTCGATCCTTATTAATTTCTCAACGGATGTAGTTTGGTTTGTTTTGTTTTGTGGCATATCAATCTGAAACGGTTATTTAAGGCCAAAAATATTTATTTTTGTTTAGTTTGGTTTGCTTTGTTTTGTGGCATATCAAACTGAAAGGGTTATTTAATTTTAAAAATATTTATTTTTGTTTAGTTTGGTTTGCTTTGTTTTGTGGCATATCAAACTGAAAGGGTTTTTTAATTTTTAAAATATTTATTTTTGTTTAGTTTGGTTTGCTTTGTTTTGTGGCATATCAAACTGAAAGGGTTATTTAATTTTAAAAATATTTATTTTTGTTTAGTTTGGTTTGCTTTGTTTTGTGGCATATCAAACTGAAAGGGTTTTTTAATTTTTAAAATATTTATTTTTGTTTAGTTTGGTTTGTTTTGTTTTACTCACCGAGTTATTAAATGCCGACAAGATTTTATTGCCGATAATATTTTTTCTGCAAATGTATTGTTGGTAAATTTTTCAAATATGTATTGCTGGTAATGATTTTCCTCCATAAAAGTATTGCTGTTAATTTCTTTTTCTCAGAAATGTGTTTCTAGTAATAACTTTTCTCCCAAAAGACGCATTTCTGGTATTGAAATCCATTTTTACACCTCCACCGCGTTTTGAACCCAGTTTGGGTCCCAAATATTTACCCATACCTGGGACCCTAACAGGTGCTACCACGCCGGGTCAAGTCGGACCTTGGAAAACCAACAATTAATAGGTGATTCCGCGCGTGTCAAAACCTCCTGATCTTGCTGTCAGATGTAGTTTATCGTCTTACCCCGAACACGGATGTAGTTTATATTCATACCCAGGACGCGGATGTAGTTTATTATCTACCCAGGACGGTCAACTGATGTGGATTTATATGCGAATACACACTGCAAAGAAAATAATAAATGTCTTACAGATGGTCAATGATTAGGTAAATAATCTCTAAGGACATTGATATCTGAGTAAATTCAATATATATTGAGTAATCTACACGTATCCAAATAATTGAGTGGCTCTAACACCGGAGATTTAAACGCAATGAATTATATTAAATCTATTCCTGTTTTAATGTTAAGTATGATCTCAAAATAATCTCCAGTCTCTTGTTAACTGGGGCAAGAAATGGCTTGTTAGTTTTAACGCGTCCAAAACTAAACTACTTTCTATTAATCATTTGAGAGAACCATGTTTTTGCCTTCTGGCAGCATGGCTGATTCTAACCTTCAGAAGATTAACTTATTGCGCCATTACATGCTAACGTTGTTTATTGCAATGAAATGGGACGATTATATGGCATCAACTGCTAGGTCTTCTGCAAGGAAACTTGTTTCATCATGTGGTGCGAGACAATTTCTCTCTCCAGAATCATACACCTTTTTAAGTCTTCTCTTCTTCTATTTTTCCCGCAGTAGGTTATCATTTCTTTCTGCGGAAGACCGGTAAACCAAGGCTATAGATCCCTGTCTGCTATGGGTAAATAGCAAGACAGACCGGGTTCTATAGCCTCGGTCTGCCGCAGAAAGAAATGACAACATACTGCGTGGAAAATCTGCCTCGTCAGTCATGTATCGAAAGATATATGATCGCCCTAACGTATATAACGCATGGCATATAATTATTATTCGTCAATTTATTGAATATCGCATTCACATTTGATCTGGTGCGTTTTATTCAGATATTCTTGATAACATTTAAAGTAAAATCTGCAATGTCATCGGCCCTGGCTTGATATCTCGACGTCAGTCAACCCCCACCCGCTGTAATGTTGCTTCTTCGAGTATTTTCTATAAATATTTTCATGGCAATTGCTCCGATGATCTTTCATCTTTGCTACTTCAATTTCATGATTTTAAGCGTAGCACTTGTTTGACAAGCTGGTCCCATCATTTTAGTGTGAAACTTGCTAGATGTAGCCGTAATTGCAATGCAAATATTTTTTTCTCTGGCCCTCCCCGCTGGTCGAACTCTCTTCCGGCCTCCCTGTTTTCCTGGCAACTACGATCTTCAAACATTTAAATGCAATGTCTATCGTCATCATCTATCTCTTTGAAACCTGTTCTTTTATTACCCTTTCCTTTTATTTCACTCTCGGTAACCCATTGCATTTTAGTGGGTTTTCTCCTTGTCTGGGGTGAAATGTTTTTAAAAATCACTGGCTGCAATTTTTAGAAGTAATGTTTAACATCTTACGAGGGTCTAACAAATTATTCGTACAATGCAAATTTCACATTTGAAAACTTTAAATTGCTTTTATACTCTAGAATATTCAAGTGGAATATTCTAGAATCTTCCAATAATGTTAACAGTAGTTATTTTAGCCTAAAAATACAAACAGAACATTCTGTAATTGATATTCGTGCAAGAAGGTTATCATCATGGCAAGAGGTAAAGAATTGACAAATTCGTAAAAAGAACTGATTGCTAAGCTCTGGAAAGAAGCTAAAAGTGACAGGAAAATCGCAGACAACATTCTGTTTACTGCCATTAGTTCATTCATTGCAAGGTATAAAAAAAAACTCACCTCTGTTGAAAACCAGGGGTTCCACGGAAAATTACTTTCATATCTTCGAGGAAAATAATGCGTCAAATTAAACAAAATCCAATGTTTACTCGTCAAGATGATTGCTTTTATCAGGAATCTGTGTCACTAAATGGACAATAAGCAATGGAATTCATAGGAACAATCTAAAGTCACGTCCCCCTCGGAAAACTCCACTGATATTGAAAAGACACAGAGATGCCAGGTTGAAATTCGTTCGTGAAAATAAAGATAAATAAACATCGTATTAGGAAAGATGAAAGCAAAATTGAGTTGTTTGAACGTAATTCTAGAAATCATCTATAAAGGAAAAAATGGAGATGCCTTCAAAAAAAAGAACACTGCTCCAATAGTGAAATTTGGTGCTGGCTGCATCATGATTTGGTGATGGTTTTTTTTTCCGGCAAAAGGTACTGGCAAAATATCAGTAATAGATGGTAGAATGAATGCTGCAGAATATCAAAATATTTTTGAAGCAAATTTAATGATTTCGGTTGAAAATCTTGAACTTCCTCCTGAATAGATCTTCCAAAAAGATAATGAACCCAAGCACACTGCAAAATCTACGAAAAAATGGCTTACTGAAAATATTGTAGATATCCTGAAATGCTCAAGTCAATCCCCAGATTTAAACCGAATCGAGAATCTGTGGCGTTATTTGAAAATTCAAATCCAATCAAGAGCTCCAACAAATATCCTGGATCTGAAGACCATCTGCGAAGATGAATGGAACAAAATACCAACTAAAATTTGCCAATCATTGAGAACTACAAGAAGAATTTGGTTGCTGCAGGGGTGAATAATAGCTATTCTGCAAAGTATTAAATAAAGATTATGTATTCATTTTTATATTGTACGAATAGTATTTTCAGCAATTAAAATGAATGAATGGAATTTATTTCTATTTAAATCATTTTTTCTGCTTCTGAAAGATTCATTAAAATCCGATAATTATTTGATTTTTGCAAGAATTTCCAAAATCAATGTGTTTTTCAGCTGAAAAATAGGCGCAAAAAAAGAAATGTAATGTAAATATGACCCGGGTCACCGACTGATAAAAAAACAAGATTTTACCAAAATTCCGAAAGTGCGAGGAAGGATGAAAAATTTAATAAAATAATAAAAAAATAATTTGGTCTTTCCTCTTGTTAATAACAAATATTTTGACAATAAAAATTTGTTTTTATTAAGTTTTGAGGTCTTTTTCATCATCCTATGCTGTTTTTCGGCGAAAATGTGGAGGTACAGACACAAAAGAAATAAAAGATATATAGAGAGGAAACACGAAGAAAAAAAAATGATAAAAATGAACTGTTATGGGCATCCTGTTTTACCGCTCCTCTAACTGCTTTGGGGTGGGGGTAAGGTTGAGGATTTTTCTTTGAAAATCGTCGGCCATTGTGGACGACAAGAGTTAGTTAAAAAGTGGGTAGGGGTGTTTCTTTAAAATCGCCGCCACTGAGACGCCGAAAACAGATCAGCACTGAAGAGAGTAACGGACGGATGAACTAAAAAAGGAAAGGACAAACACAATTATGAGATGATTGACATAAAATAGATCTACGTAAGACGGATTGCTTAAGGCGTATATAGGCGCTTGGCGAATGATGTTTAGTAATGTCAGATAGAAGAATTTTAATGCATCTCTTTGCCTATTTGGTTTGATTACAGATAATAAAATAAAAACGCCGAATATTGAACATTTTAATGATTCTCATGTTTATTTATACTACATGATTGACATGAAATAAATCTACGTAAGACGGATTGCTTAAGGCGTATTTGGGCGCTGTCGAATGGTGTTTAGTGATGTCAGATAGAAGAATTTTAATGCGTCTCCATATATATATATATATATATACACATATATATTTCCAAGAGGATATGATAGAGGTCAATGTACAAAACTGCTTATAGAATTTGTAGGTCTGATGAATTATTGGTTCGTGATTATGATTGCAATGTAATAAATTGTAACAATGGAATATTAGTGATTGAGCCTTCTCATATATATATATATATATATATATATATATATATATATATATATATATATATATATATATATATATATGTATGTGTGTGTGTGTGCATATAATGGAAACAAACAACTTTAAGCGTTCATTGGTTATAATTTATTCATCAGGTTATTTCTTTATCCCTGGCTCATCAGGCCACACTTCCAAATGTGAAAAAAATGAATTTATATTTACATATAGTTTTTATACACTTTTGAGTATATATATATATGTGTGTGTGTTTGTGTGTGTATGTGTGGTAATAGTAACGTTACAGCCTTAGTATTTGAATAAATGAATATCTATTAAACTTTTTGAATAATTCTTTTTCTCTATTCCTCGATAATACTAAATACTTTGTTTTAATATTTAATATTCATTTAAAATTTTTCAATTATAACATTCGACGGTATCCATTGATATATTTTGGATGTCAATGCACAAGAAATATCTCATTAGCTATTAGGTTGGTGCAAAAATAATGTCGTTTTCTCACATATGTTACTTTTATATATGATTTCTGAATTAATTCATTGATATATATAGCCATGTTATATATCATTTTGAAGCGCGCTTTTCGTTCTATCGAATCGTGTTATTCGTTACCGTTCTCAATCTCTTCCTTCATTTTTTTGCAGGCTTTTCGACAGCATGGACAAAATTCAAATCCGCACGATTTCCTTGTTCCAGTTCAAACTAGGCCGAAAAGCTGCCGAGACAGCTCGTGATATCAATGATGCGTTTGGCCCAGGAACCACTAACGAACGTGTGGCACAACGGTGGTTCAAGAAATTTCGCAATGGTGACGAGAGCCTCGAAGATGAAGACGGTCGCGGCCAGCCGACTGCGGTTGATAACGAACATTTGAAAGCCTTAATTGAAGCCGATCCTCGCAAAACCACACGAGAAGTTGCTGTTGAACTCGAGGTCGACCACTCAACAGTCGTTCGCCATTTAAAGCAAATAGGGAAGTCAAAATTTGGATAAATGGGTGCCGCATGAATTGAACGATAATAAAAAAAATCGTCGTTTTGAAGTGTCTTCTACGCTCCTTCTGCGCAACAAAAACGACCCATTACTCGAGCGGATTGTGACGTGTGATGAGAAGTGGATCCTCTACCACAACCGGCGACGTTCGGCACAGTGGTTGGATGCCGGAGAAGCTCCACAACACTTCCCGAAGCCGACATTGCACCAAAAAAAGGTTATGGTGACTGTTTGGTGGTCTGCGGCCGATCTCATCCATCACAGCTTCTTGAATCCGGGCGAAACGATTACGGCGGAGAAGTACTGCCGACAAATTGACGAAATGCACCAGAAGCTCCAACGTATGCGCCCGAGATTGGTCAATATGAAGGGACCAATTCTCCTCCATGACAACGCTCGCCCGCATGTTGCTCAACTGACCCCGCAGAAGCTGAACGAATTGGGCTACGAGACTCTGCCTCATCCGCCATATTCACCGGACCTCTCTCCCACCGATTATCACTTTTTCAAGCATCTGGACAACTTCCTGCACGAAAAATGCTTGAAAAGCCCAGATGATGCCGAATCGGCCTTCAATGACTTCATCGCTTCCAGAACTCCGGATTTCTATGCTGATGGGATAAATAAACTTGTTTCTCTTTGGTAAAAATGTGTCGATTCTAATGGTTCTTATTTCGATTAATAAAGTTTATTATGAAAGGAGTTATGATCTTTTGAAGTTGAACGTCAAAAAACGACATTATTTTTGCACCAACCTAATAAAACGGCCTCATCTGATTTAATGCAATTTTTCTATTTCTTATTTATGTGAATTGGGATTCTCAACCTTAAATAAGATAAAAAATACGAAGCAAAAAAGATGACGCTCAACCGAAGAAATGAGGACCTGCTTATCGTACATTCGCCAAACACATTGCAGAAATCGCTAAAAAAAACACCAAGTACAGATTTCACACTAAATAACCAAAAACAACTGTTAGAATAGAGCTTATTAATAGTTCATATTAGAGTGCGTTTTTTTTTATCGATGGTCTTATTTCATAACTTTTAAATATATATGTCACGTGATATTTCCATTTACGTTTAGATGTGCCGTTTCTTAAAAAGTTTGCGATACACTGGGTTAATATATAAGTTCTGCAATTCTATGAAACAAGTTCTAAAACGGATAGAAGGATGGAACTGCTCTCGGAATAAAGAGGGATAACTATTGAATGTGAAGATGAAATAATGGTTACTTTCATTTGCTGTTATGTTTATCGTTGCTTAAAATGGTTGAGAAACACTGCGCAAGAGCGTGAATATTGCTGACAAGTATAGGGTCACGTCTTTGAATTCACAGTTGCTCTTCTCCAAGTGTGTTGCCAAACACGGCTAGAGGGCTCAATCTGCCCTGGTGCGAATGTGAATGTAGCCATATTGATTGGAGTTCGATCTCGCCTCGCCAATTTCCTGTTCACAGCAGCACTTCCGCTAATACCGTGTTAAATAAATTACTAATATTAATATTAAACATATCAGAGCAATATTTATATTACAGTGGGTTTGTACAACCGTTATATTTTTTTTAATTTAAAATATCTCCTCTTGTGCATTCGATGTCTAGTTTTCAAAAAAACAGGTACCTGAGATCATTTGCCCACGCAGGGTATATGGATCATTTTTGTTTATTTGGTCACTAAAATTATCTATGTAGAGCGTTATATATACTCGTGTGAGTTGAAGCCCACTTATTTCCATTTAGCTTATGTCTATCCTATCGGTACTTATAGGATGGAAATGGGACGAGCTGAACCATTTCACCTGTAAGAAAAGTTTGAAACTCAAATGTATAAGAAAGAGAGAAATGATGATGCAGAAAAAAACACGTAGAAACGAGGAGGAAATTATTTTAAAACCAAATGAAAATCAAAAATAAAAAAATAAATGAAAATGGAAAATAAGTAGAATAAAACGAAAACAATCAAAGAGAGACAGAGCGAAGAAGCGATTATAAAGAGAAAGAGAAAGAAAAGAAAAGAAAAGAAAAATGGAAAGAAAAGAAAAAAATGAAAAGAAAAGAAATGAAAAGAAAAGAAATGAAAAGAAAAGAATTGAAAAGAAAAGAATTGAAAAGAAAAGAAATGATACGAAAAGAAAAAGGAAAAAAGAAATGAAAAGAAAAGTAATTAAAAGAGAAGAAATGAAAAGAAATGAAAAATAATCAAATAAAAAGAAACGAAATGAAAAGAAAAGACATGAGAAGAAAAGAAAAGAAATGAAAAAAAGAAATGAAATGAAAAGAAAAGAAATGTAAAGAAAAGAAATAAAAAGTAATGCAAAGGATAGAAAAGAAATGAAAAGGAAAGAATTGAAAAGAAAAGAAAAGAAATGTAAATAAAAAATAAGGAAAAGTAATGAAACGAAAAGCAAAGAAATGAAAAGAAAAGAATTGAAAAAATAAATGAAAAGCAAAGAAATGAAAAGAAAAGAAAAGAAAAGAAATGAAAAGAAAAGAAATGAAAAAAAGAAAAGAAAAGAAATGAAAAAAGAAAAGAAAAGAAATGGAAAGGAAAAAAAAGAATAGAAAAGAAAAGTGATCTGAAGTGGCGCGTGGGGCGTTTATGTCACAAATGTCGGTACGGAAATGCAGAATCAGCGATCCGAGTTCGAAATCTGCGCTGATCACATCGTTTTATTCCAATTTCCTCTAATCGCATCTAAGCGAAGAAACACTTTGAATCAACAACTTTGGAGAGGTCAACCGGAAAGCATTATGTTATTTTTTTCTAAAAATGCACAGCAGTTCACAGATATGGGGCTGACGATCGCTTTCGTTGTAATGTGATGTTTTTTCTTATTTTTAAAATCTGTTACAAAGAAATAATACAGGAAAAAGAAGAGAAATGAAAGACAAAAAATAAAAATAAAAATGAAATCGTCACGTTTAAAAAGATTAAAGTTGGATGGGAAATGGTTCTCGGGAAATACAATAGAAAACAAAAATAAGTAAAAGGCAAAGTAGCGGACGACGAAGAAGATGCAGAAAATACAGAAGGCGAAAAAGACAATGAAGAGGACAAGAAAATATAGTAAACAGACGAGGAAGGAGCAGACAAAGTGAACAAGGGAAAGATTGAGAAAACGACGAAGATCTTGAAGAAGGCAGAAAAAACGAAGAAAACATACGCTTTGCTTTGTCGTACTCTTGAAGCGTACGAAGAATAAAAGGGAAGCAGAAAACGAAGAAAACGAAGACAACGAAGAAGAAAATGGAAACATCGAAGAAGAAGACAAAAAGGAGAGTAAGAAAACAAATACAACGAAAAAGAAAACGATGAGAAAGAAAAAGAAGAAGACAACAAAGAAGAAGAAAACTAAAGCAACGAAGAAGAGTTGTAAAAACGAAGTCAACAAATAAGAAGCAGAATTCGAAGGAAAACGAAGTGGAAGAAAACCAATAGAACAACAAAAACGAAGAAGAAAACGAAGACAACAAAGAAGAAGAAGAAGAAGAAGAAGAAGAAGAAGAAGAAGAAGAAGAAGAAGAAGAAGAAGAAGAAGAAGAAGAATGCACAACATCGAACACAAGAAAACGAAGACTACAAAGAAGAAGAAATCGAAGACAACGAAGAAGAAGAAGAGGCGAGAAAAAAGTGAAGAAATCAACGACATTTTGAAGAATCAGACGAAGACAACAGTGTACAAAAGAATTATTAAATGTTGACGAAGAAGATTGTGATGTAAAAAGAGGAAGTGAATAATAACAAAAGAATAAAAAAAGAGAAAGAAAAGGAAGAAATTTATTTTGAACCTGAAAAATATTCAATCCATCTCTTCAAAACGTGACAAAAAATACGCCAGGAAAATGAAAGCGGTTATAAATGCCAAAAAACGTACTTCATGCTATTTATCAGTATGTCGCATTTTACGACATGTCGTTATCAGTGATGTATTGAAACTATTTTGAGGCTTCCGAAAATCGAATTTGTAAGATTTTATCATTTTACTTTTAAATTCTCGTAAAAATCGGCGATAAAATAGCAGAAGTTCTAATTTCGAATCATTTCATAAGTGGATATATCGAGATAGAAAGTATTTTCTGAATTCTTGAAGATAATTTCATTTTCTATATTTGCTAAATAAAGGCGATTTTGTAAGATTTTCATTATTACGGTATATCGAATGTATTTTCTCATTTCACAGCACTTTACTCCAGCGCTTATTCCATATAGGCACTTCAGGACCATGAGTCCATCATATTCGGAACATTGATACCGTAAGAAGAGCCCCGCCTAAACGATCTCCTGAGAATAACTAGGCGGGCAGATACTGCCTTAAGGTGACCCATTAATGTCCACGGTAATATCTGACATTAATATTTAAATTAAAATTAAAAAGGTCTAACGTCCCCGTTGCCAAAATGGGACGTTACACCTTACTGTTTTCATATATGACATAACATTAACTTATATAACTATTGTTTTATATTTTAAATATACGTTGTTTTTGGTTTGTTTGTCTTTTCATCTTTTCACTCCAGGCAAGACAATAAAGCCACGAAGACACAAGAGGTTTCTGAGTGTGAAAGAATAAGAAAAAGAGAAATGTTACTAAGGAACAAGAACAATAGAAAGAAGGAAGCCAGTTGGGATTTTCTCAACATAGCTTAGTTGTGTGACAAGGCCGGAACTATGGGGCACCTAGTGGGGGTCGAACTCACTACTAATTGATCTAGCAAGACAAGCTTGCTAACCAGAATACCACGTTGAAACCCCCAAAATGATTTTCTACGCATAGCTTACATGAGCCAAAGAAAATTTGGAGTACCTAGTGAGGATCGAACTCACTTCTCAATTGTCACAGATCTAGCGAGACTATCTGGCTAACCATTACACCGTGATCTTTTTTTCAAAGCGCATCTTAGATGTGACCCAAGGCCGAAAGAAAGAATGAAACATCCAGTGAGGATCGAACTCACTATCCAGTCTAAACAGATCTAGCGAGACAACCATCGAAGTGCCCAAAGCGATAAGAGGGTAGATAGCAATTGATACTGAATCTGTCTATATTTCTGAGATGAGGTATTATGTACACTATTTACATTATTCGGACTATTGTCCTCATCTTTGTTGTCATATTTATTACAACGTTTCGGCCTTTCAGTATCTATCGATATTTCTGAGATGAGGTATTATGTACACTATTTACATTATTCGGACTATTGTCCTCATCTTTGTCGCTATATTTATTACAACGTTTCGGCCGTTGTACACTACGGTCTTCATCAGTTGGTTGGAATGTCGAACTTAACCCCTTATTTCACTCACTGGGGTAGATAGTTCTAGTTCCTCAAGGACACATGGCACCGTGGATAAAGGCGTTAGTTAGATCCAGTGGCAGGACCCGAAGAGTGTGAGTTCAATGACTGGTTAAGGCAGTGGAGAACTTGGAGAGGGGAATTAACAGGAAAAAAAAACTGACAACTGCCTTCCATTAAACATAGCACGTGGGACTAGATCAGTCTACCCCAGTAAGCGAAATATAGGGTTCAGTTCGACATTCCAACCACCTCATGAAGACCGGAGCGTACAACGGCCGAAACGTTGTGATAAATATGGCGACAAAGATGAGGACAATAGTCCGAATGATGTAAATAGTGTATTGTTACTGAATTTACTTTTTTGAACATCACAGTTCTCTGGAAAGCAAAAAGTCGAAAAAATCATTCGCAAGCGAGAAGTACCAGAGAAGAAACTGTTACCATAGAACCTACGGTTGCAGTTATGAATTTCAACTGCAAAATGACGAGACCTTGTTGCCTATCTACTACTGCGACGAAATTAATGCATGCAATATTTCACAGCTCTAGCATCAATGTATAAACTTTTCAACCCACCTTTGTGCATTATGGGATGTCACTTTTTCGGCGATTTTCTATGCATTTTCTTGTCTGAGGATTAATGGCACCTGTTTTTGTTTTCCATTAGAATCTTGCCTGCGAGTTATTTTTGTTTCTTTTCTGATTGTACTATAAACAGGCGGTCATGTAATTCGCAATAAAGAATTCCATTTATATCAGTAACAAATTTTCCCCAGGAAATCCCACTTAGTGATATGCAAAATATTCTAGATATCATGTTACTAATTCTTCACCAAATCCAAGATCCAGTCAATGTAGAGCGTTACAGAATAAGATCGTTAAGACGAAAAATCTAAGAAATATTGCGGTATGTCGAAAGGATAACGCATGCACCTTGCCTGGAAGAGGATTTAAAATTCTTGCTATCAGGTTTGGTTTGGTTTGTTTGATGGCATACAAACCTTAATGGGTTATTTAATACCGAAAAGGTTTTATTTCAGGTAATTTTTTTCAAAAAATGTATTGCTGGTAATATTTTTTTTCTTTTTCAAAAATGTATTTCTGGTAATAATTTTTCAAAAGAAAGTATTGCTGGTATTATAACCTTTTTGTACACTTTCATAGTGTTTTGACCCTTTTGGTGGGCGGGGGTTAACTCTTTGCCCACAGCTGGGACTTTGACAGGTACTACCCCCTGGATCAGGGTGGACCTGGGTGTATCAGCAATTAAGAGACGGTTCCATGCTCCTCAAAACCTCTTAAACAAAGGCCTTGCTGTCGGATGTAGTTTGTCATCTTTCCCAAGGACGGGGATGTAGTTTATGGTCTTACCCAGGACGGTAGCGATCAGGGAATCCTCAACTCGGGAATCGGCTACACAAAGAATCGGTTCTTTGGAAGAATCTGCCTTATGGAACTTTCTTCTTCTTAATGGAATACGCAGGGATTTGGGGATTATTCACTCCTGTGTATATAGCAGGGCGTGTTTTGCTCTGAAGGCATGAACTGGTGGAAATAATCAATGTCGCCCGTTAAAATATTTTTCATGGAAATAGCGATAGGGCAGCGATAGACTTGAGACGTTTCGTCAGTCGGATACCAGTTCTATGATGGAAAATGAATATTTCTCCCAAAAGGCCGCGTGTACGTCTTTAAACTATCAATGCTTGAAAGCGAAGATTTGGTAATATAGGATACCTATATAGAGTCGACGACGAAATTATTTGTACACCCATCAATTTTGAATATTTTTATCCATTTCTCAGAATCTAATGCCCATATGATGCCAAGTTTTTTTATACCTTAATAAGCACAAAAAAGAAATATACAACTCAATTTTCACAACAATAGGTTAAATAGAACAAATTTGGCAGGCGAATTATGAAAAATAGCCGAAACATATTTTGCTTTGTAGCAATAAATCTTTTTTTTTCTAAGTGGATATAGAATTAACAATTTTTAGAATTACAATGATTTTTCCAGATACAAGCCCTACTACTATTTAACCCATATCTGGGAGGAGGATTCCTTTTACAATGGTAATTAGGTGCAAGTGAATGCAACTAACTCGATTGTGATTAGAACTTGGCTCTCCGTTTTCTAATTTCGAGCTGCTAATGGAAATAAGGACATTTACGTAACACGTGCAATAAGTAAATAAATAAAACTGTATTCTGATTCGTGTAAATTGTAGCAGCGAAACAACCACAGACAAAACAAACAAAAGACAAAACAATGTTTACATACATATTCACTCTTCTCGTGTGTTCAAAAGGAATAAAAAAAAACGGTAAAAAGATAATCCTGATAATCGCTAATGTCTTACTGCAAAACGATTCTTGCTCTCGAAACAACGGAAATGTATGTGATTTTGAAGACGCATGAACGAATATTATATCTCGCAAAAGAACTTGTGAGTTTAGCCGCTTGAATGAAGCCACTTTGTCCGACAGATAACCACAGCGTTGCGTTATAGTAAGCAAGGCAAAGTAGGCGATGTTAAATAACATTCCAAGGGATATGGTATTATGCGTAAATGATATCGGTATCTAACTGCACATGCACAACTACGCGAAGGACCGACATATTTAATAGTCATCTTGATATAAATATGAACAGACTGGCTAAGATTCCATATCTTCAGTTTGGTTTGATTTATTTTCTTTTACGGCATATCATCACCTCAACGGGTTATTTAATGCCGACAAAAGTTTTAGGATAGATTCGTATAAATAGAATAGGTATTCTTTGTAAGAAATCAGTTTTTAGATTAGGATTCATTGATGTATTTTTGTAAAGAGGATTTTTGTCGAGAGTCAAATCTAACGCTGACAACATTTTATTCCAAAGATGTATTGCTAGTAGAATTTTTCTTTTCAAAAATGTATTTCTGGTATTTTTCATATAAAAGCCTATTTTGACACTGTCAGTGTTTTGACCCCATTTTGAGAGTAAGCTATTTGCTCATAGCTTGAACCATAAAAGATGCTACGACCTAGGAACAACAGCAATTAAGAGGTGGTTCCAGGCTCCTAAAAAACCTCTTAATCAAAGGCCTTGATACCGGATGTAATTTATCGTCATACCCAGGGCAAGATACCTTCTATTTGTGTTAGAAAAAAAAACATGTGCATGTGATAGGACTAATACTCTTGAAGAAAGGTTTATATAAATAATCAAGGATTTATATAGAAATCGAAATAAGTAACAGTTAATTTTCACGGTTTTTCCATTTGAATTTTCTGATGAATCGTAATTCTTACGTTAATAATTGAATAAATTCTTTCTGAGTTCCCCGACTATAAAACACCTATAGAAATTCCCCTATGCCATCATTTAATATTAGAGCTTAACAACTGTAACCAGATATTACTATAACATAAATATGAATGAAGGTCATTATTTAAAGTAAGCGGGTAGAGATAAAAATGAAAAGATTTGAAATGACAATTTCTATTTCACTGAAGCAGACGTTAAACACATTAGAGCGTTTTAATATTTTTCTTTTCTTCCTTTTTTTCTTTTTTATTCACTGAAACCAAACAGCGATTCAGATATGTTTTTTTTTACGTCATTCCTCAGGATCAAATTGTAGATAATTTATGACACAGGACATAAAGGCCGTGATAAGTAACTAACTATTTATAACTAGGGAACACACAGAATAATCCGACAACTAAATCCGATTCAAAATCGCAATTATTCCATTTCGCCTAAAAAAAAGACGACAAGGGGAATTTTTGGAAGATAATACTTTCTTTAAAGTACGCTATTTTGTGATTAGACTGCTCGACATCAAGAGAGAGAACGGGAGAGAGAGGGAGAGAGAGAGAAAGTGTGAGACTAATTAATAATAAATAAAACGAAATGAAATTTGTTTACTTGTCAATGATCTACAAAACTATATATATATATATATATATATATATATATATATATATATATATATATATATAGTCTTGTAGATCAGTGTCAAGTAAACATATATATATATATATATATATATATATATATATATATATATATATATATATATATATATATATATTTTAAATAAAAAAAGATTACTTTAAACTTCCATATAATAAATTATTTCACCACAGGCCCTTTAAAGGACAGTGGATCATCAGATTTATTTCCAAATGTTGAAATGAAAAAATGAAAATAAATTTACACATTTATGACGGGCAATAATAAGGAAATTAACGAAGTGGGAGCAGTGTAGGGGGTAGAGAGACAGCATTGAGTTAGATGTAACATTTCTATTGTTTCAAATTTAAATTTTCGCTGAAATCTAGACATTGACACTTTAAATCCGTTAACGGAAGTTATATCTTGATATAGGTGGGGGATAGACCAAAAAGCATAAAAAGAAAAAAAGAAAAAGAGAGAAAAAAAGAGAAAGAAGTTGTAATAAAGTGTCATTGACTTCCATTGGAATAGGCGTTGTTTTTTTTCTTTACTTTGAGATTTCGTAAATTTTTTTGTTTAAACAGTCTAAGCAATTTAGCTCTGATTTACATTGAGCTCTCTGGATTTTATCCTCATTGGGTCTACCCATACGGATTACCTAGTTTTTCCTAAACTAAATATATATATATATATATATATAAACTTGTTTATTTAAAAGTTAAAACATAAATATGTTATAAAATCACTACAAAAATAGCCATGTTGTTTCAACACCTCCGGTGTATTATCAAGTTATGATGTTGAATGTAGAATAAAGGGTTTTAAAAGTTTCAAATTAATTAACGATCCTTCATAAGGGGAAACCCTGTTACATAAGCAGGAATGACCAATCAAAATACAAGTATACGGGAATTCAAAAAACTTGACAACGAACTATGGTTATAATAGCTATTAAAAGCTTTAAAGTTGGGGTTTTACTAAAATAGAATTTATTCTAACCAATAAGTATTAAATTATATGATAAAATTTGATATTAAAATTAAAGGTAAAAAATTACCAATTTCAAAATCTAAATTTAATCTCTATTAAGTTTAAAATTATAAACTACTGATGAGAAAAGAAAAATACATATGTTATTCAATTTATTTTATTTTTTCATTGAAATTACGTTAGAACAGAAAATTTCAGCTGGTCTTCCCGACAAAAATGTATACATTTTAATTCCAAGTGTATGAATAGGGTGTTCACCTCTCGCGTAAAACAATATACACACTCAGATTATAATACACCCAGACATATTTAGATATATACACACACAAATAGGTGACGAGACAGGAGACATCTCCACGGCCCTTTATATAAAAAACAAAAAAAACGAACACATACATACATACACAATTAAATGTGCATGCATTTTCTATACACACAGACACCAATAAATACATGTACACACATCCACATACATTGACCTAAACATTCTGATACAACAAGCAAGAATATTCAAGACTGAAAGTGTTATTAAACGAATGCTAACCACTTATTAAAATATAACTTATACGGGCAAATATGCATAGATAAAAATGGTCAAATAGACCAGAGAAACAAAGAATATGGAAAGGAAGGACATTAAAACAGAAATATATGTTTAAAGAAACATTATCTAATATATGAAAAACGAAAATTCCAAACACACAAACATATATAAATATATATATTTAAAATATAATTGGATATAAGCCTTATACATTAGGTGGTAGAAAATAAGAACTACCTACAGATATAAGTGTGCTGTCACACATATTTTCATATATACACATGCAATCATACTCACAAATATACGTCCACAAATACCCATATATATATATATATATATATATATATATATATATATATATATATATATATATATATATATATATATATATATAATATATATATATATATATATATATATATATATGCGCATACACATATATATATATATACACATACTGAAGTAAGTATAAACACATCAACCCAAACAGCGAGGTAAAAAATATAAACAAACCAAATATAAATATATATACATACATGCACATATATACAAAAACACATATACATACATATACACATACACACATACATACATATACATGAATAAACATATGCATGTATACAGATACGTATATAAACTAAACACACAAATATACATATATACCAACACATATACAAACACACGTATATACATGTTGTTGATTAATTCGATAAGCAATAAAAAATCCTTATCCAACAAAATTAGATTTTAATTAGTATCGATGATACATTCCAAGGCACTAGGATATACATACAAATACATATACTAGGACATACGAACATACATCCACATATACAAATATATAATCATGTATAAATACCCGTATCATCAGATCCACATGTACACGTATATAAGTACATTCCTATCCTTGCAAATACATATAAATACACACATATATACACATATACACATATAAACACAAATACATACACACATACATATATATACATATGTATATACACATATAAACATATACACACACTCACATATACATATATATATATATGTGTGTGTGTGTATATATTCACCCACCCACACACAAATATACATACATATATACACACATAGGGTTACACACGCAGCAGTAGGCACAAACCAAAGTTTACATACCTTCACACACACACAAACAAGTTCACATGTGATAGGTGTCAACATACATGCATACACTCACACACACACACACACGCACACACACACACACATATATATATATATATAGATAGATAGATAGATATACATACATATACATACCTATAATAACAAGTACAGATATATATGTACATATACAAAAATACACAAAATTCAACCATATATATACATAAACGTACATACCTATACATACATAAACTTATATCAATATACATACACACACCCATATACATGTATCCTAACATACAGACACAAACCAAAGTTTACATACCTTCACATACACACAAACAAGTTCACATGTGATAGGTGTCAACATACATACATACACTCACACACATATACACACACATATATATATATATATGTATGTATATATATATATATACATACCTATAATAACAAGTACAGATATATATGTACATATACAAAAATACACAAAATTCAACCATATATATACATAAACGTACATACCTATACATACATAAACTTATATTAATATACATACTCACACCCATATACATGTATCCTAACATGCATATATAACCATATTCAAACATACAGAAATATACGCAAATATATACATAGATACACAATTCAGCTTGCTATATATAAATATATATATACATACATATACACCAATATTTTAAACCTCTTCTCCTCTTCGCCACCCTTTTACCTTCTTACTTGATATATATATATACATATATATATATTTATATATATATATATATATATATATATATATATATATATATATATATATATAAAATCCAGCTGTACAAACACACATTCATACGCACAATATACATAGACACACATACAGAACTGTGTAGGTACACAATACACATTCATATCGACAGGATGACCATCAAGTTATAAAAGTAATAATCTATTAAACTTACAGTGACTATTCATTATAATTGAAAGTATACGACCCCTATAACAAGTTAAATTTATAACGGTGTTTACAATTAACTGTTAGTTCATATCTTTGATTTAAGAGATCAGTCTTATTTTTAAAAATAATTATTTCACATTTTTCATTAAGACATAAGTAACACGGGGCATATAGGGAGTTACATGTCCGTGCTTCCTTAATCAATTTCCATTTATTCCCCGTGTTCAACATGCATATCCCAACTATCAAAATTTCTCAATGATATTATTACCCCATATCTCCCTACTAACTATAGCATTAAATCTACCCATGAAGTCCTTCAAATACTTAAAAGCACAAAATTAAAAACAAACCACAGCATTCTTGCGTTCCTTGACGTAGATAATTTATTTACTAATGTTCCCGTCTCCGAAACTATTGATATTATCATTAATTCGGTGTATAAAAATAATTTAATTCCACCTCCATCAATACAACGCAATATTTTAAGAAAAGTATTGCTCGCTTGCACCACTAGAGTTCCTTTTTGTTATATCTCGTGCAAGATATAATAAAAAAAGTAAACCCGAGTGTAGGTTTTAAATAATAACTTTATAATCGGATGTAGTACAGAGACCGAGTCGAGAGTATGCTAACCTCAATAGGTGTTACAAACGAAGTCGCTCCTACAAAGGAAGTCGCTCACGACCGCCTTCGGTGGTCGCACTTAATCGGCAAACCGTCCGTCCATTATCGTGAATGGGGAAGTTAGTTTATACCATCACAACACTTTTTATAGCCAGAATGGTACTATTTACACACAGACTGATGGAGTAAGTATGGGAAACCCTCTCGGGCCGTTCTTCTCCAATTATTATATGTCCTATGTTGAAAACATGGTTTTTACTAAAGTTATTAAATCTGAAATGTATGTTCGTTATGTAGACGATATTTTTATTTTGGCTGAAAACAAGAAAGAAAGAAAAAATCTGAAAGCTACATTTCAACAAAATTCCTTTCTAAATTTTACTTATGAACTTAGTGAAAAAAAAAACTTTCTTTCTTAGATGTTCTCGTCGATTTTAGTAATAATACTTTTAAAACTTCTGTTTATAAAAAAAAACAACTAGTAAAGACTCTTGCCATCTTAATTTCTCTAGTGAATGCCTTCTTAGATATAAAATAGGTGCTATTAAAAATTTCCTCACGAGAGCGCACGAGAACTCATCCCCTCGCACGCTTTTCTTTAAAGAATTAAAAAATGTAAAGCAAACGCTGATTAATAACGTATTTCCTAATCAATTGGCGACGGTTCGAGGTAATACTTTCTCCATCATAGCGGCTGGCAGAGGATAGAAAAAATTGTTTATAGTTATGTTGTTCTGGAATTGTCATCAATGGTCGACTGAACTTGCTTTGTTTCAATGACTTTTGTTTTGTTATTATTAGTTACTTTGTTCAATAAATACGATAACGGATTGTTGGATTTCCACATTAGGCGTTTCCTGTCTAAGGTAACTAATAGCAACGGCGAGAATAGAAACATAAACAATAATATTAATATTTTTTATAAAAATCAGATGAACGAAAATTATAAACAGGATGAAAGCAGAATTAAGAACATTATAAAACAATGCATAATACCAGTTGACAATAGCAAAAAAATTAGATTAATTATTTATTATAAAAAATTTAAAACCTCTAACCTTATAGTTAAAAATAATAATTCACCTCCTAGAACAAAATTAAATAGGGTAAATATTATTTACGAATTCAAATGCCCATTAAGGAATTGTATTCCTGATCAATTAAAATTCGTAAATAATTATATAGGCCACACTACAACATGTTTGACAGGCAGATTCACTCTACACCTTTCTGACAACAGGTCAATTAGATCTCATTTAAATATCCATGAAGACCTACCGGACGCTATTCGTAACATGCTTGTTGACAACACTAATATAATAGCACCATCTACAGGCAAAAAATGGCTAAAAATAATGGAAGCCTTATTAATGAAAACAAAAAAACAACACTTAATAATATTAACTTTGAACATGGACATAATATCTTGACCGTGTTTTGAAACAAAAAAAATGAAAACATTACATAAAACGTACAACAACAAACTATTTCTAATTTTAACAGTTAAAATATAATCCTTGAAAATGGCTAAATGTATAGCCGAAAGCGCTCGGATAAAAATAACATTCGGACAGTTTTTATGTAATTTATCATCCGAAATGAAAAAAAATATTAGATCGCATGAGAAATTGTATAAAAAACTAAATAAAAGCACCTTGTCTTTCGTCTTCAATGAAATGTGCATGAAAGAAGAATTGCTGCCTAAATACAGAATATATATATATATATATATATATATATATATATATATATATATATATATATATATATATATATATATTACATAGAGTTAATCATACCTTGAATCAATTAGTAAGTATTAATGCAATTATTGGCGAAATCCCTTCGCTAGTAGACATAATTATAAGCATTATACTAATAATAATCCACTGAATGATGAGATCCTTATGTATAAAATGGATATGGTGTATTTTTTAATTCAGCTAGTACTTTCAAATGCTTCATGCCTCCATCTTCAGGCTGTATTTTTGCCTTTAGAATCAAAACTGGAAGACGAAATAAATGTGTTTTTCCAACCGAAAGATGTTTTTAAGAATGAGCTATTTATTAACGGCTATGTAGTGTTGGAGCGTGCCAATCGCAACGCTAAAGTTCAAATATTACAAGTGAGAATTTTTTTGAATTGTGTAATTTGGTAAATCCAAGAATTTTTTTATTATAAGTATTTTCCGGTTAACATGACATGAACTAAGTAGATCGTTCAATTAAAAGAGTGATATGTCTTAGTTGTATTAAAAAATACACCATATCCATTTTTATACATAAGAATCTCATCATTCAGTGGATTATTAGTAGTATAATGCTTATACTAGCGAAGGGATTTCGCCAATAATATTGCTATTTCATGGTAGATGCAATCGTCAGGCTTGACGATTGCATATAGCATGAAACAGACTGTCGCCTCTAAGTGTTGACTTCTATGTTAACTTTTATATTTACACACGCTCTATCTATGATATTGAGCACTTTATCCCATAAATATAGCACAACTTAAGACTATATATATATATATATATATATATATGTGTGTGTGTGTGTGTGTGTGTGTGTGTGTGTGTGCTTATTGGAAAGCGCTCAATGTCAGTGATAGAGCTAAAATATTCAGTTGAATGATCTCTTATGTGATCCTCAGACGATTGTCTGAGGATCATATAAGCGTGAAACTGACGGTCACAAACTCATATCCATTCAACTTTGTCTGACGATCGTACAAGCGTGAAACAGACGGTCACAAATATCTATCATTTCCATTCAACTAGATAGATAGATAATATCATATTCATGAGTGGAAGGGATATTCCAAGTCTGTCTTTTTAATATAAAATATTAAAAAGGTAGATTCATAAAAAGATTGAGGAATCAGAGCCGAGTTTAAATTCCAGTCGAATCCATTACATTCACTTACGTGTTAATAAACTTGGGAAAGGTGTGAATCTTCTTCTTCTCCTTCTAGCTATGGGTAAATAGCAGGACTGACTGGGTTCTATAGCCTTGAATGGCAACTGCTCTAGGAGAAATACAACTCTGAATTCATAACCTGTGGAGGGTCGTTTGGGGATCCTTTGGCACGTAGCGCACCAAGTCTCTGTATTCGGCCCTTCAAAAAATGTGGATGGTTCTACACAAAACCTTCACCACTACAATCAAATCCCATGTGCTGTTGTCGGGCTGTCGGTTTCCTAGGAACTGATCTGCTTGACCCTTATACGTCGAAATCGACGGGAGAATCGAGTATAAATTTGTATACGAACGCTTGCTCGTACATTTACCAAAATTTATCCATTTGATTATATTTATTCATATATATATATATATATTTATTATAATATTTTTTTTGAAAATATGATTTCCTCGCTACATATGAGTTCTCATGTTTCAAAAGCGAGAGCCAGAAACCATCAATATAATTATTAAACTTAATTTGAATTAAGGTATCGAGTCCCGCTTCATCCTCAAGCGAAAATTTCGGAATAAGCTTGACGATGAAGCGGGACTCGATACCTTAATTCAACTTAATTTTAATAATTATATTGAGGGTTTCTGGCTCTCGCTTTTGAAACATAAGAACTCTTATGTAGCGAAGGAATCATATTTAGAAAAAAATATTATAATATAAGCTCTACTTCTGTATGGAGCACTGTCTTTTTAAAAATAAAAACAAAACTACTAAAGAACTCTGGATTATTTACGTAATGTTTTCTTTCCTATTTTTTGCATACCTGCACACACACACACACACACACACACACACAAACACACACACACAAACACACACACACACACACACATATTAAAGAAAAGAGAGAAACCCCCAACGCTTTTGGTTATAATGTGAATATTTAAATATATATTATAATTTATTTTACAATTATAATATATATTTAAAAAAATACACATTACAACCAAAATTTTTTTCGCTTTGAAATAACAGCTAGTTTTATTCGTCAGCACTGCCACTGATTCACTGACCTTCGTGTCAGTTTACTACAGTTTCAGTATCACTTATAACCGTCTTTTATACACTTTAATTTGAAATTTTCTCGACGATATAATCTCTATCTCTAAAACAGAGTATGTCTGTATTTCTGTCTGTGCGATAGCTTTTCAATCGAGATCCATCCAACAGATTTTGATCAAACTTAGCACATGCATTGTACAATATAAGAGATAGGTTCTTAGCGTAAAAATCGATAATTCTTTAAAAAATCAATAATCGATAAAGCCGATCAAAATCGAAAAATTAAACTGTTTTCTTCCAGATTTTCGTTTAAACTCGGTATGTATTTTACTTTCTTCATGACGAGCTTAACTATACTTCATTTTTATTGTAACGCCACACCGCTTAGCAAAAAAACGATTTCAACACAAAGCGATTACAACACAAATTTTGAACTAAAAACTCCTTCAATTTTCAAGCAATCTAACATAAAGTTCACTCAAATGTAGCCAACAATAAGTTGATTGTTGGACATTCATTTAACTTGATAATTGAGTCGACCCATACAGTGAAAACCCCCGTTAATAGCGAAAATACTCAGGAGCAAAAATGCCCTACAGCTATTTTTACAAAATTGCGTGGAAACCTGCCGATTGCTATTAGCTGTTTTATTGAGTCATGAATGAATCCATTATCAGTGATCCGATTTCACTTTATTTTTTGCCACTCTGTGGAATTTTTTTAACATCATTAAAATGTTCTAACTCGAAAATAAAGCCGTTTCTAATCAAGTTTGATAATTAGTAATATGATTTTGCGTCTAAGATAAGTTTTCGCACTAAATCGAGTAATAATTATCTTCAGTTTTCGTATGTTTGCCCTTATTACACAAGCTAAAAATAAACACAACCTCGAGAAAAGCGAGAATTGTAAACATTACAAATTATTGCAGAAAATAATGATACCAGTGAAATTATGATATGTTTATTTTACAAGAAAAAATAGTTTTATTTAAATAATCTGTCGAGACAACAAAATTTTACTATGGCTTTTAAAACGAACATTTTAAAAATTTATATATCTCTATCTATAAAAGGCAGGATGTGTGTGTGTGTGTGTGTGTGTGTGTGTGTGTGTGTGTGTGTGTGTGTGTGTGTGTGTGTGACGAATGCACGGTCGCAATTTTCGACGGATTTGCACCAAAATTTACATGCACATGCTCCAATTTAGCGGCCAAGACCGACTTTGCATTTCACAACTCCCATCGATAGTGGAAATAATCGATTTTTTCATGCTTCGACGGCAGTTTTCATGTAGTTTGCAGCCATTTTCTAATGGCCAGAGTGAGAGCCTATGGCTGGCTGCCACGAATAGGCAGGAAGATTCTATTGGCCAGCGTGAGAGCCAACAGCTGACTGACACGAATAATGTTAACTAGCATGCTAGCATGCAATTAAAATCGATAGCTGCATTCGTCACAAGTGGGAAAAATTTAAATCTGCATGGCACTTTACTCCAATTGGCTCATTCGCTTGCTTAAACTCAACGTTGATTCTGATTCCGCAGAAGAAAAGGGTTCATTTCTTTCCTAAGATTATTAGCACGTAAGTGAATGTAATGGATTCAAATAGAATTCGAACTCAGCTCTCCGATTACTCCACCGTGCCTCTTTACACAGTCTATTATAAAAGACAATATTCTATTATCGTAAGCATGTATGTTTGAAAATCGTTTTACAACAGATTCCTTCTGATTAGGGATTAGTAATACAAATTACGCTAACCTAAATTTTATATGTACTTATAGTTTGGCTAATTGCAGAATATTTGAGACGAAATTAAATATTAATATCGGCTTACAACTATATCAGGTTTAAATTTCGGTTCTTTTCCCCTTTTAGAAATTAAGCAAAGTTGCGCCTGATCAGTTTCTATATGGGTGACTACTAGATACTGTATGCCCTTTCAAACATACGTTCGGCCAGCCCGGTAGGGAAACGGACTATTTCTCCCCAGGAACGGCAAAAAGGAAAGACCTGGGGGAGAATTACTTCCAACAATTGATTTTCACGGGCTGATAAAGAAATTGTGTTTAAGAATAATAACTAACGAGGATTGATCTAATAAAAATTATACTCGTAATTGCAGTGTACTTACATAATTCCTGAAATAATTATAAGGTTTCTATAAATAAATCCATAATTGAGGTGGAAATTAATTACTGCTAAAAGTAGCTATTCATAGATTGTTCTTTAAAAACTTTTGTATCAAAATAATAATTTTATTTTGTGTTTAGGAACATATATATATATAAATATATATATAGACAAGAATCAAAGACTTTGCTGTCTTCTAAGTTTTATTTGGATTTAAGTGATATTTTACTCGAAGATTTTGCCACTTACAGATTATCGGCTGATTTTTCATATACTCTCGCTGCCACCATAGAAATGGTTTAGAGGTAGAATTATGGCTGTTTCTTTCTTGTCCTTAATATGGAAAAAAAATGTAATAGTTGTAGTAGTCGGTAGCCTCTCGCATTCCCTTTCTTCCCTCCGGTGAGGGTGGCGAAGACGGCTGGGAAGGCACAGCCCACTCATGAAGAGGTCATTCACATGAATTTGATTTTGGTGGACAAACCTGTGCGACTGCGAAGCTCACACACCTGCGGCTCAATTAATGTAAAATTGAAAACGGTACAGCAGGAACGTGAGAATTGATCAGTGAAGTGTTTTATGATGATAAGGTACGAAACAGATTGCCAGGGCTAAAAGAAACGTTATTTTAACGTTCTGGGAAAAAAATTCAAAGATTTAAATCTGCTGAACTGGAAGAATTTTCTAAAGACGATCCAGAACAAGCAATTGGTGGATTAGCAGCAAATCACTCAACTTAGCTGAATGAAAAAAATATATCTATTCTGAGGATTATAAGTGTCTATATCTATTCTGAGGATTATAAGTGTCTCATAAATAATCCAGCAAAGCATATATTGTTAATATGTAATATATTTCGAAATGAAAACTTCACAAGGTAAAAGTTTTTAAAAAATGGTTTGGGCTTATGAAGTGTGTACCAATAACTTGGACCGATTTTAAATGTGAATTACGTTTAAACGTCTAATGATGTTTTCTTTTACTTTCAGATTTGGTGGACATTTGGGCGATATTATTTTTCACACATAATTGCCATGACTTAAATAACATAATCCAATAAAGAAATAAAGAAATTTTCACCAATCACACTGATTTATTTATTTACTGCTGACTTTGATCCGTCTTAATGAAACACCCTTTATATATATATATATATATATATATATATATATATATATATATATATATATATATATATATATATGTATGTATTCAATATTTTTTAATCAATTCAACCTTAGGAAGGTGATAATGACACTAAATAGCAAGGGGCTACTGGTAGTAAAAGAGAATGAGAAGTATTTAGAAGGATGCAGAAACCCAATGCTAAACAGGAAACGAGGAATAATAAAAGCAATGTATCATGCCTTCTCACGTGGTTTAAGTATACGTGTAATAACATGATTTGGGATATGAAGACATATAAATGGTCGACAAGATGAAAAACTAACAAACGGAAACGGAAACAATCATTCCGAACGCCTTCTTCCTCTCTCACTTGTCTTTGTCTCTCTTAAATAATTTTTAAGTGAAGAAATATCTCACAGTTGACTCCTAATAAAATTGTTTCTATTACCCCTCCTATTAGAAGAAAATTAACATCAAAAACGTATTACCATAAATAATTACCATAAAAACGTATATACCATAAAATTAACGCAAAAAACATATCCTTCCCTCTCCTTGATATTATACTCCCTATAGGGTATACACCAATAACCCAAGCTGTGGTTTCTGTAAAGGATTCTGTAATCTAGATTTGTTTACAGTTGATGAGAGACTTTTCCCATGAGTATTTCTGCTTACTCGGTCGGAACTCAAAAATTAACATCGATCGCGAGTAAGGACATCGCAGCCGCAGTAGAAGTGTGTGACTCTTGAGCAAGCCAACCCACTCCAGATCGGTTTTGAATTCAGAGTTACCTTCTCCTAGATCCAGAACCCAGTCTGTCCTGCTATTTACGCTTGGCTGGGAGAAGAAAAGGATTTATATCTGTCCCAAGGGTATTAGCACGTAAGTGAATGTAATGGATTCGACTGGAACTCGAACTCGGATCTCCGATTCCTCAATCCGAGACGCTATCCATTAACTCCTACGGAAAAATGAAATAGTATAGCAAACATATCTACTGATTATCTTATTTTATTTTTTATAATTCTTTACATCAGCATGTGACAATCGTAGGGAAAGAAGAATAGGTAAGTGATTAAGTATATTATCGCAATTACTTAACTGTCTCGGCAGTAAAATGAAAATTGTCTTTTATCCATTGACAGCTTTGACAGAGAGGCCCCCGTGATTATCTGTCTGGGTTTCGTTTTCTTAATCAATAGTAATGCATTAACAGAAGAAAAATGTTAAAACTAACATCTTGTTCAATATTAAAATGGCGTAGTGGCTGCCTCTCTCACAAAGTGTATACGTACAAGTCTCGGCCATTTTGATTAATAGTCGGCTGGTAAACAGAATAACTTCCGCAACTCATGCCGCCATGATTGATCACGTGGGTAAAAGACGCGGCGTTCACCTTTGCTTAGAAGTATTTCTTTATAAAGGGAGAGGTCTTCGTTATTTCTCTTTCTTTCGCTCTATATGTAGCGCTCGTTTTGCTTGCCTATCAATATTCCATAAACGTTTTTGTTTTTTCCTTATTCTCCATCTTTTTTCTTTTTCGTTATCACTTTATATTCACTTCTTACTTTTTATATTCTCTTCTTCTCTCTTTTTATATTCTCTTCTTCTTTCTTTTTATATTCTCTTCTTTCTTTTTATATTCACTTCTTCTTTCTTTTTATATTCTCTTCTTTCTTTTTATATTCACTTCTGCTCTCTCTTTATATTCCATTCTTTTTTCTTTTTATATTCACTTCTTTTCTCTCTTTATATTCTCTTCTCTCTTTTTATATTCTCTTCTCTCGTTTTATATTCTCTTCTTCTCTTTTTTATATTCTCTTCTTCCCTCTTTTATATTCTCTTCTTCTTTCTTTTTATATTCACTTCTCACTCTTTATATTCTCTTCTTTCTTTTTATATTCTCTTCTTCTCTCTTTTATATTCTCTTCTGTCTTTTTTATATTCTCTTCTTCTTTCTTTTTTATTCTCTTCTTCTTTCTTTTTATATTCTCTTCTTCTCTCTTTTTATATTCTCTTCTTTCTTTTTATATTGTCTTCTTCTCACTCTTTATATTCTCTTCTTCTCTCTCTTTATATTCTCTTCTTCTTTCTTTTCATATTGTCTTATTTCTTTTTATATTCTCTTCTTCTCTCTTTTTATATTCTCTTCTTCTCTGTTTTATATTCTCTTCTTCTTTTTTTTATATTCACTTCTTCTCTCTCTTTATATTCACTTGTTCTCTCTCTTTATATTCTCTTCTTCTTTCTTTTATATTCTCTTCTGTCTTTTTTATATTCTCTTCTTTCTTTTTATATTCTCTTCTTCTCTCTCTTTATATTCTATTCTTCTTTCTTTTCATATTGTCTTCTTTCTTTTTATATTCTCTTCTTCTCACTCTTTATATTCTCTTCTTCTCTCTCTTTATATTCTATTCTTCTTTCTTTTCATATTGTCTTCTTTCTTTTTATATTCTCTTCTTCTCTCTCTTTATATTCTATTCTTCTTTCTTTTCATATTGTCTTCTTTCTTTTTATATTCTCTTCTTCTCACTCTTTATATTCTCTTCTTCTCTCTCTTTATATTCTATTCTTCTTTCTTTTCATATTGTCTTCTTTCTTTTTATATTCTCTTCTTCTCTCTCTTTATATTCTATTCTTCTTTCTTTTCATATTGTCTTCTTTCTTTTTATATTCTCTTCTTCTCACTCTTTATATTCTCTTCTTCTCTCTCTTTATATTCTATTCTTCTTTCTTTTCATATTGTCTTCTTTCTTTTTATAATCTCTTCTTCTCTCTCTTTATATTCTATTCTTCTTTCTTTTCATATTGTCTTCTTTCTTTTTATATTCACTTCTCCTCACTCTTTATATTCTCTTCTTCTCTCTCTTTATATTCTATTCTTCTTTCTTTTCATATTGTCTTCTTTCTTTTTATATTCTCTTCTTCCCTCTCTTTATATTCTCTTCTACTTTCTTTTTATATTCACTTCTCTCTTTTTATATTCTCTTCTTCTGTCTTTTTATATTCCCTTCTTCTCTATCTTTATATTCTATTCTTCTTTCTTTTCATATTGTCTTCTTTTTTTTATATTCTCTTCTTCTCTCTCTTTATATTCTATTCTTCTTTCTTTTCATATTGTCTTCTTTCTTTTTATATTCTCTTCTTCTCTCTCTTTATATTCTATTCTTCTTTCTTTTCATATTGTCTTCTTTCTTTTTATATTCTCTTCTTCTCTCTCTTTATATTCTCTTCTTCTTTCTTTTCATATTGTCTTCTTTTTTTATATTCTCTTCTTCTCTCTCTTTATATTCTATTCTTCTTTCTTTTCATATTGTCTTCTTTCTTTTTATATTCTCTTCTTCTCACTCTTTATATTCTCTTCTTCTCTCTCTTTATATTCTATTCTTCTTTCTTTTCATATTGTCTTCTTTCTTTTTATATTCTCTTCTTCCCTCTCTTTATATTCTCTTCTACTTTCTTTTTATATTCACTTCTCGCTCTTTATATTCTCTTCTTCTCTCTATTTATATTGTCTTCTTCTCTCTCTTTATATTCTCTTCTTCTCTCTCTTTATATTCTCTTCTTCTTTCTTTTCATATTGTCTTCTTTCTTTTTATATTCTCTTCTTCCCTCTCTTTATATTCTCTTCTACTTTCTTTTTATATTCACTTCTCTCTCTTTATATTCTCTTCTTCTCTCTATTTATATTCTCTTTTTCTCTCTATTTATATTCACTTCTTCTTTCTTTTTATATTCACTTCTTCTCTCTCCTTATATTCTCTTCTTCTCACTCTTTATATTCTCTTCTTTTTTCTTTTTATATTCACTTCTTATCTCTCTTTATATTCTCTTCTTCTATCTTTTTATATTCACTTGTTCTCTCTCTTAATATTCTCTTCTTCTTTCTCTTTATATTCACTTCTTCTCTCTCTTTATATTCTCTTCTTCTCACTCTTTATATTCTCTTCTTTTTTCTTTTTATATTCACTTTTTCTCTCTCTTTATATTCTCTTCTTTCTTTTTATATTCTCTTCTTCTCTCTCTTTATATTCTCTTCTTCTTTCTTTTTATATTCACTTCTTCTCTCTCTTTATATTCTCTTCTTCTTTCTTTTTATATTCCCTTCTTCTCTCTTTTTATATTCTCTTCTTCTTTCTTTTTATATTCACTTCTTCTCTCTCTTTATATTCTCTTCTTCTTTCTTTTCATATTATCTTCTTTTCTCTTTTTATATTCTCTTCTTCTTTCTTTTTATATTCTCTTCTTCTCTCTTTTTATATTCTCTTCTTCTTTCTTTTCATATTCTCTTCTTTTCTCTTTTTGTATTCTCTTCTTCTCTGTTTTATATTCTCTTCTTCTTTCTTTTTATATTCACTTCTTCTCTCTCTTTATATTCACTTGTTCTCTCTCTTTATATTCTCTTCTTCTCTCTCTTTATATTTTCTTCTACTTTCTTTTGATATTCACTTCTTCTCTCTCTTTATATGTCTCTTCTTCTTTCTTTTTATATTCTCTTCTTCTCTCTTTTTATATTCTCTTCTTCTCTGTTTTATATTCTCTTCTTCTTTCTTTTTATATTCACTTGTTCTCTCTCTTTATATTCTCTTCTTCTCTCTCTTTATATTCTCTTCTTCTTTCTTTTATATTCTCTTCTGTCTTTTTTATATTCTCTTCTTTCTTTTTTATTCTCTTCTTTCTTTTTATATTCTCTTCTTCTCTCTCTTTATATTCTATTCTTCTTTCTTTTCATATTGTCTTCTTTCTTTTTATATTCTCTTCTTCTCACTCTTTATATTCTCTTCTTCTCTCTCTTTATATTCTATTCTTCTATCTTTTCATATTGTCTTCTTTCTTTTTATATTCTCTTCTTCTCTCTCTTTATATTCTTTTCTACTTTCTTTTTATATTCACTTCTCTCTTTTTATATTCTCTTCTTCTGTCTTTTTATATTCACTTCTTCTCTCTCTTTATATTCTCTTTTTCTCTCTATTTATATTCTCTTCTTTTTTCTTTTTATATTCACTTCTTCTCACTCTTTATATTCTCTTCTTCTATCTTTTTATATTCACTTGTTCTCTCTCTTTATATTCTCTTCTTCTTTCTTTTTATATTCACTTCTTCTCTCTCTTTATATTCTCTTCTTCTCACTCTTTATATTCTCTTCTTTTTTCTTTTTATATTCACTTCTTCTCTCTCTATATTCTCTTCTTCTTTCTTTTTATATTCACTTCTTCTCTCACTTTTATATTCTCTTCTTCTCACTCTTTATATTCTCTTCTTTTTTCTTTTTATATTCACTTCTTCTCTCTCTTTATATTCTCTTCTTCTCTCTCTTTATATTCTCTTCTTCTCACTCTTTATATTCTCTTCTTTTTTCTTTTTATATTCACTTCTTCTCTCTCTTTATATTCTCTTCTTCTTTCTTTTTATATTCTCTTCTTCTCTCTTTATATTCTCTTCTTCTTTCTTTTTATATTCACTTCTTCTCTCTCTTTATATTCTCTTCTTCTATCTTTTTATATTCACTTGTTCTCTCTCTTTATATTCTCTTCTTCTTTCTTTTTACATTCACTTCTTCTCTCTCTTTATATTCTCTTCTTCTCACTCTTTATATTCTCTTCTTCTTTCTTTTTATATTCTCTTCTACTCTCTCTTTATATTCTCTTCTTCTTTCTTTTTATATTCACTTCTTCTCTCTCTTTATATTCTCTTCTTCTATCTTTTTATATTCACTTCTTCTCTCTCTTTATATTCTCTTCTTCTTTCTTTTTATATTCACTTCTTCTCTCTCTTTATATTCTCTTCTTCTCACTCTTTATATTCTCTTCTTTTTTCTTTTTATATTCACTTCTTCTCTCTCTTTATATTCTCTTCTTCTTTCTTTTTATATTCTCTTCTTCTCTCTCTTTATTATCTCTTCTTTCTTTTTATATTCACTTCTTCTCTCTCTTTATATTCTCTTCTTCTATCTTTTTATATTCACTTGTTCTCTCTCTTTATATTCTCTTCTTTCTTTTTACATTCACTTCTTCTCTCTCTTTATATTCTCTTCTTCTCACTCTTTATATTCTCTTCTTTTTTCTTTTTATATTCACTTCTTCTCTCTCTTTATATTCTCTTCTTCTTTCCTTTTATATTCTCTGCTTCTCTCTCTTTATATTCTCTTCTTCTTTCTTTTTATATTCACTTCTTCTCTCTCTTTATATTCTCTTCTATCTTTTTATATTCACTTGTTCTCTCTCTTTATATTCTCTTCTTCTTTCTTTTTACATTCACTTCTTCTCTCTCTTTATATTCTCTTCTTCTCACTCTTTATATTCTCTTCTTTTTTCTTTTTATATTCACTTCTTCTCTCTCTTTATATTCTCTTCTTCTTTCTTTTTATATTCTCTTCTTCTCTCTCTTTATATTCTCTTCTTCTTTCTTTTTATATTCACTTCTTCTCTCTCTTTATATTCTCTTCTTCTATCTTTTTATATTCACTTGTTCTCTCTCTTTATATTCTCTTCTTCTTTCTTTTTATATTCACTTCTTCTCTCTCTTTATATTCTCTTCTTCTCACTCTTTATATTCTCTTCTTCTTTCTTTTTATATTCACTTCTTCTCTCTCTTTATATTCTCTTATTCTTTCTTTTTATATTCTCTTCTTCTCTCTCTTTATATTCTCTTCTTCTTTTTTTTATATTCACTTCTTCTCTCTCTTTATATTCTCTTCTTCTTTCTTTTCATATTCTCTTCTTTTCTCTTTTTATATTCTCTTCTTCTTTCTTTTTATATTCACTTCTTCTCTCTCTTTATATTCTCTTCTTCTTTCTTTTTATATTCTCTTCATCTCTCTTTTTATATTCTCTTCTTTCTTTTGATATTCACTTCTTCTCTCTCTTTATATTCTCTTCTTCTTTCTTTTTATATTCTCTTCATCTCTCTTTTTATATTCTCTTCTTTCTTTTGATATTCACTTCTTCTCTATCTTTATATATCTCTTCTTCTTTCTTTTTATATTCTCTTCTTCTCTCTTTTTATATTCTCTTCTTCTTTCTTTTTATATTCACTTCTTCTCTCTCTTTATATTCTCTTCTTCTTTCTTTTTATATTCTCTTCTTCTCTCTTTTTATATTCTCTTCTTCTTTCTTTTTATATTCACTTCTTCTCTCTCTTTATATTCTCTTCTTCTTTCTTTTTATATTCACTTCTTCTCTCTCTTTATATTCTATTCTTCTTTCTTTTCATATTGTCTTCTTTCTTTTTATATTCTCTTCTTCTCACTCTTTATATTCTCTTCTTCTCTCTCTTTATATTCTATTCTTCTTTCTTTTCATATTGTCTTCTTTTTTTATATTCTCTTCTTCTCTCTCTTTATATTCTATTCTTCTTTCTTTTCATATTGTCTTCTTTCTTTTTATATTCTCTTCTTCTCACTCTTTATATTCTCTTCTTCTCTCTCTTTATATTCTATTCTTCTTTCTATTCATATTGTCTTCTTTCTTTTTATATTCTCTTCTTCCCTCTCTTTATATTCTCTTCTACTTTCTTTTTATATTCACTTCTCTCTCTTTATATTCTCTTCTTCTCTCTATTTATATTCTCTTCTTCTCTCTCTTTATATTCACTTCTTCTTTCTTTTTATATTCACTTCTTCTCACTCCTTATATTCTCTTCTTCTCACTCTTTATATTCTCTTCTTTTTTCTTTTTATATTCACTTCTTCTCTCTCTTTATATTCTCTTCTTCTATCTTTTTATATTCACTTGTTCTCTCTCTTAATATTCTCTTCTTCTTTCTCTTTATATTCACTTCTTCTCTCTCTTTATATTCTCTTCTTCTCACTCTTTATATTCTCTTCTTTTTTCTTTTTATATTCACTTTTTCTCTTTCTTTATATTCTCTTCTTTCTTTTTATATTCTCTTCTTCTCTCTCTTTATATTCTCTTCTTCTTTCTTTTTATATTCACTTCTTCTCTCTCTTTATATTCTCTTCTTCTTTCTTTTTATATTCCCTTCTTCTCTCTTTTTA
Source organism: Acanthosepion esculentum (assembly GCA_964036315.1). Taxonomy (NCBI): domain Eukaryota; kingdom Metazoa; phylum Mollusca; class Cephalopoda; order Sepiida; family Sepiidae; genus Acanthosepion; species Acanthosepion esculentum. The sequence continues at coordinate 74,223,280 of OZ038513.1, forward strand.
TATTCTCTTCTTCTTTCTTTTGATATTCACTTCTTCTCTCTCTTTATATTCTCTTCTTCTTTCTTTTTATATTCTCTTCTTCTCTCTTTTTATATTCTCTTCTTCTTTCTTTTTATATTCTCTTCTTCTCTCTTTTTGTATTCTCTTCTTCTCTGTTTTATATTCTCTTCTTCTTTCTTTTTATATTCACTTCTTCTCTCTCTTTATATTCACTTGTTCTCTCTCTTTATTGTCTCTTCTTCTCTCTCTTTATATTTTCTTCTACTTTCTTTTGATATTCACTTCTTCTCTCTCTTTATATGTCTCTTCTTCTTTCTTTTTATATTCTCTTCTTCTCTCTTTTTATATTCTCTTCTTCTCTGTTTTATATTCTCTTCTTCTTTCTTTTTATATTCACTTCTTCTCTCTCTTTATATTCACTTGTTCTCTCTCTTTATATTCTCTTCTTCTCTCTCTTTATATTCTCTTCTTCTTTCTTTTATATTCTCTTCTGTCTTTTTTATATTCTCTTCTTTCTTTTTTATTCTCTTCTTTCTTTTTATATTCTCTTCTTCTCTCTCTTTATATTCTATTCTTCTTTCTTTTCATATTGTCTTCTTTCTTTTTATATTCTCTTCTTCTCACTCTTTATATTCTCTTCTTCTCTCTCTTTATATTCTATTCTTCTATCTTTTCATATTGTCTTCTTTCTTTTTATATTCTCTTCTTCTCTCTCTTTATATTCTTTTCTACTTTCTTTTTATATTCACTTCTCTCTTTTTATATTCTCTTCTTCTGTCTTTTTATATTCACTTCTTCTCTCTCTTTATATTCTCTTTTTCTCTCTATTTATATTCTCTTCTTTTTTCTTTTTATATTCACTTCTTCTCACTCTTTATATTCTCTTCTTCTATCTTTTTATATTCACTTGTTCTCTCTCTTTATATTCTCTTCTTCTTTCTTTTTATATTCACTTCTTCTCTCTCTTTATATTCTCTTCTTCTCACTCTTTATATTCTCTTCTTTTTTCTTTTTATATTCACTTCTTCTCTCTCTATATTCTCTTCTTCTTTCTTTCTATATTCACTTCTTCTCTCTCTTTATATTCTCTTCTTCTCACTCTTTATATTCTCTTCTTTTTTCTTTTTATATCCACTTCTTCTCTCTCTTTATATTCTCTTCTTCTTTCTTTTTATATTCACTTCTTCTCTCTCTTTATATTCTCTTCTTCTATCTTTTTATATTCACTTGTTCTCTCTCTTTATATTCTCTTCTTCTTTCTTTTTACATTCACTTCTTCTCTCTCTTTATATTCTCTTCTTCTCACTCTTTATATTCTCTTCTTTTTTCTTTTTATATTCACTTCTTCTCTCTCTTTATATTCTCTTCTTCTTTCTTTTTATATTCTCTTCTTCTCTCTCTTTATATTCTCTTCTTCTTTCTTTTTATATTCACTTCTTCTCTCTCTTTATATTCTCTTCTTCTATCTTTTTATATTCACTTGTTCTCTCTCTTTATATTCTCTTCTTCTTTCTTTTTATATTCACTTCTTCTCTCTCTTTATATTCTCTTCTTCTCACTCTTTATATTCTCTTCTTTCTTTTTATATTCACTTCTTCTCTCTCTTTATATTCTCTTCTTCTTTCTTTTTATATTCTCTTCTTCTCTCTCTTTATATTCTCTTCTTCTTTCTTTTTATATTCACTTCTTCTCTCTCTTTATATTCTCTTCTTCTTTCTTTTTATATTCTCTTCTTCTCTCTTTTTATATTCTCTTCTTCTTTCTTTTTATATTCAATTCTTCTCTCTCTTTATATTCTCTTCTTCTTTCTTTTTATATTCTCTTCATCTCTCTTTTTATATTCTCTTCTTTCTTTTGATATTCACTTCTTCTCTATCTTTATATATCTCTTCTTCTTTCTTTTTATATTCTCTTCTTCTCTCTTTTTATATTCTCTTCTTCTTTCTTTTTATATTCACTTCTTCTCTCTCTTTATATTCTCTTCTTCTTTCTTTTTATATTCTCTTCTTCTCTCTTTTTATATTCTCTTCTTCTTTCTTTTTATATTCACTTCTTCTCTCTCTTTATATTCTCTTCTTCTTTCTTTTTATATTCACTTCTTCTCTCTCTTTATATTCTCTTCTTCTTTCTTTTTATATTCACTTCTTCTCCCACTTTACATTCTCTTCTTCTTTCTTTTTATATTCTCTTCTCCTCTCTCTTTATATTCCCTTCTCTCTTTTTATATTCTCTTCTTCTCTCTTTTATATTCTCTTCTTCTCTCTCTTTATATTCTATTCTTCTATCTTTTCATATTGTCTTCTTTCTTTTTATATTCTCTTCTTCTCTCTCTTTATATTCTTTTCTACTTTCTTTTTATATTCACTTCTCTCTTTTTATATTCTCTTCTTCTGTCTTTTTATATTCACTTCTTCTCTCTCTTTATATTCTCTTTTTCTCTCTATTTATATTCTCTTCTTTTTTCTTTTTATATTCACTTCTTCTCACTCTTTATATTCTCTTCTTCTATCTTTTTATATTCACTTGTTCTCTCTCTTTATATTCTCTTCTTCTTTCTTTTTATATTCACTTCTTCTCTCTCTTTATATTCTCTTCTTCTCACTCTTTATATTCTCTTCTTTTTTCTTTTTATATTCACTTCTTCTCTCTCTATATTCTCTTCTTCTTTCTTTTTATATTCACTTCTTCTCTCTCTTTATATTCTCTTCTTCTCACTTTTTATATTCTCTTCTTTTTTCTTTTTATATTCACTTCTTCTCTCTCTTTATATTCTCTTCTTCTCTCTCTTTATATTCTCTTCTTCTCACTCTTTATATTCTCTTCTTTTTTCTTTTTATATTCACTTCTTCTCTCTCTTTATATTCTCTTCTTCTTTCTTTTTATATTCTCTTCTTCTCTCTCTTTATATTCTCTTCTTCTTTCTTTTTATATTCACTTCTTCTCTCTCTTTATATTCTCTTCTTCTATCTTTTTATATTCACTTGTTCTCTCTCTTTATATTCTCTTCTTCTTTCTTTTTACATTCACTTCTTCTCTCTCTTTATATTCTCTTCTTCTCACTCTTTATATTCTCTTCTTCTTTCTTTTTATATTCTCTTCTTCTCTCTCTTTATATTCTCTTCTTCTTTCTTTTTATACTCACTTCTTCTCTCTCTTTATATTCTCTTCTATCTTTTTATATTCACTTCTTCTCTCTCTTTATATTCTCTTCTTCTCACTCTTTATATTCTCTTCTTTTTTCTTTTTATATTCACTTCTTCTCTCTCTTTATATTCTCTTCTTCTTTCTTTTTATATTCTCTTCTTCTCTCTCTTTATATTCTCTTCTTTCTTTTTATATTCACTTCTTCTCTCTCTTTATATTCTCTTCTTCTATCTTTTTATATTCACTTCTTCTCTCTCTTTATATTCTCTTCTTTCTTTTTACATTCACTTCTTCTCTCTCTTTATATTCTCTTCTTCTCACTCTTTATAATCTCTTCTTTTTTCTTTTTATATTCACTTCTTCTCTCTCTTTATATTCTCTTCTTCTTTCCTTTTATATTCTCTGCTTCTCTCTCTTTATATTCTCTTCTTCTTTCTTTTTATATTCACTTCTTCTCTCTCTTTATATTCTCTTCTATCTTTTTATATTCACTTCTTCTCTCTCTTTATATTCTCTTCTTCTCACTCTTTATATTCTCTTCTTTTTTCTTTTTATATTCACTTCTTCTCTCTCTTTATATTCTCTTCTTCTTTCTTTTTATATTCTCTTCTTCTCTCTCTTTATATTCTCTTCTTTCTTTTTATATTCACTTCTTCTCTCTCTTTATATTCTCTTCTTCTATCTTTTTATATTCACTTCTTCTCTCTCTTTATATTCTCTTCTTTCTTTTTACATTCACTTCTTCTCTCTCTTTATATTCTCTTCTTCTCACTCTTTATAATCTCTTCTTTTTTCTTTTTATATTCACTTCTTCTCTCTCTTTATATTCTCTTCTTCTTTCCTTTTATATTCTCTGCTTCTCTCTCTTTATATTCTCTTCTGCTTTCTTTTTATATTCACTTCTTCTCTCTCTTTATATTCTCTTCTTCTATCTTTTTATATTCACTTGTTCTCTCTCTTTATATTCTCTTCTTCTTTCTTTTTACATTCACTTCTTCTCTCTCTTTATATTCTCTTCTTCTCACTCTTTATATTCTCTTCTTCTTTCTTTTTATATTCTCTTCTTCTCTCTCTTTATATTCTCTTCTTCTTTCTTTTTATATTCACTTCTTCTCTCTCTTTATATTCTCTTCTATCTTTTTATATTCACTTCTTCTCTCTCTTTATATTCTCTTCTTCTTTCTTTTTATATTCACTTCTTCTCTCTCTTTATATTCTCTTCTTCTCACTCTTTATATTCTCTTCTTTTTTCTTTTTATATTCACTTCTTCTCTCTCTTTATATTCTCTTCTTCTTTCTTTTTATATTCTCTTCTTCTCTCTCTTTATATTCTCTTCTTTCTTTTTATATTCACTTCTTCTCTCTCTTTATATTCTCTTCTTCTATCTTTTTATATTCACTTCTTCTCTCTCTTTATATTCTCTTCTTTCTTTTTACATTCACTTCTTCTCTCTCTTTATATTCTCTTCTTCTCACTCTTTATAATCTCTTCTTTTTTCTTTTTATATTCACTTCTTCTCTCTCTTTATATTCTCTTCTGCTTTCCTTTTATATTCTCTGCTTCTCTCTCTTTATATTCTCTTCTTCTTTCTTTTTATATTCACTTCTTCTCTCTCTTTATATTCTCTTCTTCTATCTTTTTATATTCACTTGTTCTCTCTCTTTATATTCTCTTCTTCTTTCTTTTTACATTCACTTCTTCTCTCTCTTTATATTCTCTTCTTCTCACTCTTTATATTCTCTTCTTTTTTCTTTTTATATTCACTTCTTCTCTCTCTTTATATTCTCTTCTTCTCTCTCTTTATATTCTCTTCTTCTTTCTTTTTATATTCACTTCTTCTCTCTCTTTATATTCTCTTCTTCTATCTTTTTATATTCACTTGTTCTCTCTCTTTATATTCTCTTCTTCTTTCTTTTTATATTCACTTCTTCTCTCTCTTTATATTCTCTTCTTCTCACTCTTTATATTCTCTTCTTCTTTCTTTTTATATTCACTTCTTCTCTCTCTTTATATTCTCTTCTTCTTTCTTTTTATATTCTCTTCTTCTCTCTCTTTATATTCTCTTCTTCTTTCTTTTTATATTCACTTCTTCTCTCTCTTTATATTCTCTTCTTCTTTCTTTTTATATTCTCTTCTTCTCTCTTTTTATATTCTCTTCTTCTTTCTTTTTATATTCACTTCTTCTCTCTCTTTATATTCTCTTCTTCTTTCTTTTCATATTCTCTTCTTTTCTCTTTTTATATTCTCTTCTTCTTTCTTTTTATATTCACTTCTTCTCTCTCTTTATATTCTCTTCTTCTTTCTTTTTATATTCTCTTCATCTCTCTTTTTATATTCTCTTCTTTCTTTTGATATTCACTTCTTCTCTATCTTTATATATCTCTTCTTCTTTCTTTTTATATTCTCTTCTCTCTTTTTATATTTTCTTCTTCTTTCTTTTTATATTCACTTCTTCTCTCTCTTTATATTCTCTTCTTCTTTCTTTTTATATTCTCTTCTTCTCTCTTTTTATATTCTCTTCTTCTTTCTTTTTATATTCACTTCTTCTCTCTCTTTATATTCTCTTCTTCTTTCTTTTTATATTCACTTCTTCTCTCTCTTTATATTCTCTTCTTCTTTCTTTTTATATTCACTTCTTCTCCCACTTTATATTCTCTTCTTCTTTCTTTTTATATTCTCTTCTCCTCTCTCTTTATATTCTCTTCTCTCTTTTTATATTCTCTTCTTCTCTCTTTTATATTCTCTTCTGTCTTTTTTATATTCTCTTCTTCTCTCTTTTTATATTCACTTCTTCTCTCTCTTTATATACTCTTCTTCTTTCTTTTTATATTCTCTTCTTCTCTCTTTTTATATTCTCTTCTTTCTTTTTATATTCACTTCTTCTCTCTCTTTATATTCTCTTCTTTTTTCTTTTTATATTCACTTCTTTTCTCTCTTTATATTCTCTTCTTCTTTCTTTTTATATTCACTTTTTCTCTCTCTTTATATTTTCTTCTTCTTTCTTTTTATATTCACTTCTTCTCTCTCTTTATATTCTCTTCTTCTTTCTTTTTTTATTCACTTCTTCTCTCTTTTTATATTCTCTTCTTTCTTTTGATATTCACTTCTTCTCTCTCTTTATATTCTCTTCTACTTTCTCTTTATATTCACTTTTTCTCTATCTATATTTTCTTCTTCTCGCTTTTTATATTCACTTCTTCTCTCTCTTTATATTCTCTTCTTCTTTCTTTTTATATTCTCTTCTTTTCTCTTTTATATTCTCTTCTTCTTTCTTTTTATATTCTCTTCTTCTCTCTTTTTATATTCTCTTCTTTCTTTTGATATTCACTTCTCTCTCTTTATATTCTCTTCTACTTTCTCTTTATATTCAATTTTCTCTCTCTTTATATTTTCTTCTTCTTTCTTTTTATATTCACTTCTTCTCTCTCTTTATATTCTCTTCTTCTTTCTTTTTATATTCACTTCTTCTCTCTCTTTATATTCTCTTCTTCTATCTTTTTATATTCACTTGTTCTCTCTCTTTATATTCTCTTCTTCTTTCTTTTTATATTCACTTCTTCTCTCTCTTTATATTCTCTTCTTCTCACTCTTTATATTCTCTTCTTCTTTCTTTTTATATTCACTTCTTCTCTCTCTTTATATTCTCTTCTTCTTTCTTTTTATATTCTCTTCTTCTCTCTCTTTATATTCTCTTCTTCTTTCTTTTTATATTCACTTCTTCTCTCTCTTTATATTCTCTTCTTCTTTCTTTTTATATTCTCTTCTTCTCTCTTTTTATATTCTCTTCTTCTTTCTTTTTATATTCACTTCTTCTCTCTCTTTATATTCTCTTCTTCTTTCTTTTCGTATTCTCTTCTTTTCTCTTTTTATATTCTCTTCTTCTTTCTTTTTATATTCACTTCTTCTCTCTCTTTATATTCTCTTCTTCTTTCTTTTTATATTCTCTTCATCTCTCTTTTTATATTCTCTTCTTTCTTTTGATATTCACTTCTTCTCTATCTTTATATATCTCTTCTTCTTTCTTTTTATATTCTCTTCTTCTCTCTTTTTATATTCTCTTCTTCTTTCTTTTTATATTCACTTCTACTCTCTCTTTATATTCTCTTCTTCTTTCTTTTTATATTCTCTTCTTCTCTCTTTTTATATTCTCTTCTTCTTTCTTTTTATATTCACTTCTTCTCTCTCTTTATATTCTCTTCTTCTTTCTTTTTATATTCACTTCTTCTCTCTCTTTATATTCTCTTCTTCTTTCTTTTTATATTCACTTCTTCTCCCACTTTATATTCTCTTCTTCTTTCTTTTTATATTCTCTTCTCCTCTCTCTTTATATTCTCTTCTCTCTTTTTATATTCTCTTCTTCTCTCTTTTATATTCTCTTCTGTCTTTTTTATATTCTCTTCTTCTCTCTTTTTATATTCACTTCTTCTCTCTCTTTATATACTCTTCTTCTTTCTTTTTATATTCTCTTCTTCTCTCTTTTTATATTCTCTTCTTTCTTTTTATATTCACTTCTTCTCTCTCTTTATATTCTCTTCTTTTTCTTTTTATATTCACTTCTTTTCTCTCTTTATATTCTCTTCTTCTTTCTTTTTATATTCTCTTCTTTTCACTTTTATATTCTCTTCTTCTTTCTTTTTTTATTCACTTCTTCTCTCTTTTTATATTCTCTTCTTTCTTTTGATATTCACTTCTTCTCTCTCTTTATATTCTCTTCTACTTTCTCTTTATATTCACTTTTTCTCTATCTATATTTTCTTCTTCTCGCTTTTTATATTCACTTCTTCTCTCTCTTTATATTCTCTTCTTCTTTCTTTTTATATTCTCTTCTTTTCTCTTTTATATTCTCTTCTTCTTTCTTTTTATATTCTCTTCTTCTCTCTTTTTATATTCTCTTCTTTCTTTTGATATTCACTTCTTCTCTCTCTTTATATTCTCTTCTACTTTCTCTTTATATTCACTTTTTCTCTCTCTTTATATTTTCTTCTTCTCTCTCTTTATATTCTCTTCTTCTTTCTTTTTATATTAACTTCTTCTCTCTCTTTATATTCACTTCTTCTCTCTCTTTATATTCTCTTCTTCTTTTTATATTCTCTTCTTCTCTCTTTTTATATTCACTTCTCTCTTTTTATATTCTCTCTTTTTATATTCTCTTCTTCTTTCTTTTGATATTCTCTTCTTCTCTCTTTTTATATTCACTTCTTTTCTCTCTTTATATTCTCTTCTACTTTCTCTTTATATTCACTTTTTCTCTCTCTTTATATTTTCTTCTTCTCTCTTTTTATATTCACTTCTTCTCTCTATATTCTCTTCTTCTTTCTTTTTATATTCACTTCTTCTCTCTCTTTATATTCTCTTCTTCTCTCTTTTATATTCTCTTCTTCTCTCTTTTTATATTCACTTCTTCTCTCTCTCTTTATATTCTCTTCTCTCTGTTTATATTCACTTCTTCTCTCTTTTTATAATCACTTCTTCTCTCTCTTTATATTCTCTTCTTCTCTCTCTTTATATTCTCTTCTTCTTTCTTTTTATATTCACTTCTTCTCTCTCCTTATATTCTCTTCTTCTCACTCTTTATATTCTCTTCTTTTTTCTTTTTATATTCACTTCTTCTCTCTCTATATTCTCTTCTTCTTTCTTTTTATATTCACTTCTTCTCTCTCTTTATATTCTCTTCTTCTCACTCTTTATATTCTCTTCTTTTTTCTTTTTATATTCACTTCTTCTCTCTCTTTATATTCTCTTCTTCTCTCTCTTTATATTCTCTTCTTCTCACTCTTTATATTCTCTTCTTTTTTCTTTTTATATTCACTTCTTCTCTCTCTTTATATTCTCTTCTTCTTTCTTTTTATATTCTCTTCTTCTCTCTCTTTATATTCTCTTCTTCTTTCTTTTTATATTCACTTCTTCTCTCTCTTTATATTCTCTTCTTCTATCTTTTTATATTCACTTGTTCTCTCTCTTTATATTCTCTTCTTCTTTCTTTTTACATTCACTTCTTCTCTCTCTTTATATTCTCTTCTTCTCACTCTTTATATTCTCTTCTTCTTTCTTTTTATATTCTCTTCTTCTCTCTCTTTATATTCTCTTCTTCTTTCTTTTTATATTCACTTCTTCTCTCTCTTTATATTCTCTTCTTCTATCTTTTTATATTCACTTCTTCTCTCTCTTTATATTCTCTTCTTCTTTCTTTTTATATTCACTTCTTCTCTCTCTTTATATTCTCTTCTTCTCACTCTTTATATTCTCTTCTTTTTTCTTTTTATATTCACTTCTTCTCTCTCTTTATATTCTCTTCTTCTTTCTTTTTATATTCTCTTCTTCTCTCTCTTTATATTCTCTTCTTTCTTTTTATATTCACTTCTTCTCTCTCTTTATATTCTCTTCTTCTATCTTTTTATATTCACTTGTTCTCTCTCTTTATATTCTCTTCTTTCTTTTTACATTCACTTCTTCTCTCTCTTTATATTCTCTTCTTCTCACTCTTTATATTCTCTTCTTTTTTCTTTTTATATTCACTTCTTCTCTCTCTTTATATTCTCTTCTTCTTTCCTTTTATATTCTCTGCTTCTCTCTCTTTATATTCTCTTCTTCTTTCTTTTTATATTCACTTCTTCTCTCTCTTTATATTCTCTTCTTCTATCTTTTTATATTCACTTGTTCTCTCTCTTTATATTCTCTTCTTCTTTCTTTTTACATTCACTTCTTCTCTCTCTTTATATTCTCTTCTTCTCACTCTTTATATTCTCTTCTTTTTTCTTTTTATATTCACTTCTTCTCTCTCTTTATATTCTCTTCTTCTTTCTTTTTATATTCTCTTCTTCTCTCTCTTTATATTCTCTTCTTCTTTCTTTTTATATTCACTTCTTCTCTCTCTTTATATTCTCTTCTTCTTTCTTTTTATATTCTCTTCTTCTCTCTCTTTATATTCTCTTCTTCTTTCTTTTTATATTCACTTCTTCTCTCTCTTTATATTCTCTTCTTCTTTCTTTTTATATTCTCTTCTTCTCTCTTTTTATATTCTCTTCTTCTTTCTTTTTATATTCACTTCTTCTCTCTCTTTATATTCTCTTCTTCTTTCTTTTCATATTCTCTTCTTTTCTCTTTTTATATTCTCTTCTTCTTTCTTTTTATATTCACATCTTCTCTCTCTTTATATTCTCTTCTTTCTTTTTATATTCTCTTCATCTCTCTTTTTATATTCTCTTCTTTCTTTTGATATTCACTTCTTCTCTATCTTTATATATCTCTTCTTCTTTCTTTTTATATTCTCTTCTTCTCTCTTTTTATATTCTCTTCTTCTTTCTTTTTATATTCACTTCTTCTCTCTCTTTATATTCTCTTCTTCTTTCTTTTTATATTCACTTCTTCTCTCTTTTTATATTCTCTTCTTCTTTCTTTTTATATTCACTTCTTCTCTCTCTTTATATTCTCTTCTTCTTTCTTTTTATATTCACTTCTTCTCTCTCTTTATATTCTCTTCTTCTTTCTTTTTATATTCACTTCTTCTCCCACTTTATATTCTCTTCTCCTTTCTTTTTATATTCTCTTCTCCTCTCTCTTTATATTCTCTTCTCTCTTTTTATATTCTCTTCTTCTCTCTTTTATATTCTCTTCTGTCTTTTTTATATTCTCTTCTTCTCTCTTTTTATATTCACTTCTTCTCTCTCTTTATATTCTCTTCTTCTTTCTTTTTATATTCTCTTCTTCTCTCTTTTTATATTCTCTTCTTTCTTTTGATATTCACTTCTTCTCTCTCTTTATATTCTCTTCTACTTTCTCTTTATATTCACTTTTTCTCTATCTATATTTTCTTCTTCTCGCTTTTTATATTCACTTCTTCTCTCTCTTTATATTCTCTTCTTCTTTCTTTTTATATTCTCTTCTTCTCTCTTTTTATATTCTCTTCTTCTTTCTTTTTATATTCACTTCTTCTCTCTCTTTATATTCTCTTCTTCTTTCTTTTTATATTCACTTCTTCTCTCTCTTTATATTCTCTTCTTCTTTCTTTTTATATTCACTTCTTCTCCCACTTTATATTCTCTTCTTCTTTCTTTTTATATTCTCTTCTCCTCTCTCTTTATATTCTCTTCTCTCTTTTTATATTCTCTTCTTCTCTCTTTTATATTCTCTTCTGTCTTTTTTATATTCTCTTCTTCTCTCTTTTTATATTCACTTCTTCTCTCTCTTTATATACTCTTCTTCTTTCTTTTTATATTCTCTTCTTCTCTCTTTTTATATTCTCTTCTTTCTTTTTATATTCACTTCTTCTCTCTCTTTATATTCTCTTCTTTTTCTTTTTATATTCACTTCTTTTCTCTCTTTATATTCTCTTCTTCTTTCTTTTTATATTCTCTTCTTTTCACTTTTATATTCTCTTCTTCTTTCTTTTTTTATTCACTTCTTCTCTCTTTTTATATTCTCTTCTTTCTTTTGATATTCACTTCTTCTCTCTCTTTATATTCTCTTCTACTTTCTCTTTATATTCACTTTTTCTCTATCTATATTTTCTTCTTCTCGCTTTTTATATTCACTTCTTCTCTCTCTTTATATTCTCTTCTTCTTTCTTTTTATATTCTCTTCTTTTCTCTTTTATATTCTCTTCTTCTTTCTTTTTATATTCTCTTCTTCTCTCTTTTTATATTCTCTTCTTTCTTTTGATATTCACTTCTTCTCTCTCTTTATATTCTCTTCTACTTTCTCTTTATATTCACTTTTTCTCTCTCTTTATATTTTCTTCTTCTCTCTCTTTATATTCTCTTCTTCTTTCTTTTTATATTAACTTCTTCTCTCTCTTTATATTCACTTCTTCTCTCTCTTTATATTCTCTTCTTCTTTTTATATTCTCTTCTTCTCTCTTTTTATATTCACTTCTCTCTTTTTATATTCTCTCTTTTTATATTCTCTTCTTCTTTCTTTTGATATTCTCTTCTTCTCTCTTTTTATATTCACTTCTTTTCTCTCTTTATATTCTCTTCTACTTTCTCTTTATATTCACTTTTTCTCTCTCTTTATATTTTCTTCTTCTCTCTTTTTATATTCACTTCTTCTCTCTATATTCTCTTCTTCTTTCTTTTTATATTCACTTCTTCTCTCTCTTTATATTCTCTTCTTCTCTCTTTTATATTCTCTTCTTCTCTCTTTTTATATTCACTTCTTCTCTCTCTCTTTATATTCTCTTCTCTCTGTTTATATTCACTTCTTCTCTCTTTTTATAATCACTTCTTCTCTCTCTTTATATTCTCTTCTTCTCTCTCTTTATATTCTCTTCTTCTTTCTTTTTATATTCACTTCTTCTCTCTCCTTATATTCTCTTCTTCTCACTCTTTATATTCTCTTCTTTTTTCTTTTTATATTCACTTCTTCTCTCTCTATATTCTCTTCTTCTTTCTTTTTATATTCACTTCTTCTCTCTCTTTATATTCTCTTCTTCTCACTCTTTATATTCTCTTCTTTTTTCTTTTTATATTCACTTCTTCTCTCTCTTTATATTCTCTTCTTCTCTCTCTTTATATTCTCTTCTTCTCACTCTTTATATTCTCTTCTTTTTTCTTTTTATATTCACTTCTTCTCTCTCTTTATATTCTCTTCTTCTTTCTTTTTATATTCTCTTCTTCTCTCTCTTTATATTCTCTTCTTCTTTCTTTTTATATTCACTTCTTCTCTCTCTTTATATTCTCTTCTTCTATCTTTTTATATTCACTTGTTCTCTCTCTTTATATTCTCTTCTTCTTTCTTTTTACATTCACTTCTTCTCTCTCTTTATATTCTCTTCTTCTCACTCTTTATATTCTCTTCTTCTTTCTTTTTATATTCTCTTCTTCTCTCTCTTTATATTCTCTTCTTCTTTCTTTTTATATTCACTTCTTCTCTCTCTTTATATTCTCTTCTTCTATCTTTTTATATTCACTTCTTCTCTCTCTTTATATTCTCTTCTTCTTTCTTTTTATATTCACTTCTTCTCTCTCTTTATATTCTCTTCTTCTCACTCTTTATATTCTCTTCTTTTTTCTTTTTATATTCACTTCTTCTCTCTCTTTATATTCTCTTCTTCTTTCTTTTTATATTCTCTTCTTCTCTCTCTTTATATTCTCTTCTTTCTTTTTATATTCACTTCTTCTCTCTCTTTATATTCTCTTCTTCTATCTTTTTATATTCACTTGTTCTCTCTCTTTATATTCTCTTCTTTCTTTTTACATTCACTTCTTCTCTCTCTTTATATTCTCTTCTTCTCACTCTTTATATTCTCTTCTTTTTTCTTTTTATATTCACTTCTTCTCTCTCTTTATATTCTCTTCTTCTTTCCTTTTATATTCTCTGCTTCTCTCTCTTTATATTCTCTTCTTCTTTCTTTTTATATTCACTTCTTCTCTCTCTTTATATTCTCTTCTTCTATCTTTTTATATTCACTTGTTCTCTCTCTTTATATTCTCTTCTTCTTTCTTTTTACATTCACTTCTTCTCTCTCTTTATATTCTCTTCTTCTCACTCTTTATATTCTCTTCTTTTTTCTTTTTATATTCACTTCTTCTCTCTCTTTATATTCTCTTCTTCTTTCTTTTTATATTCTCTTCTTCTCTCTCTTTATATTCTCTTCTTCTTTCTTTTTATATTCACTTCTTCTCTCTCTTTATATTCTCTTCTTCTTTCTTTTTATATTCTCTTCTTCTCTCTCTTTATATTCTCTTCTTCTTTCTTTTTATATTCACTTCTTCTCTCTCTTTATATTCTCTTCTTCTTTCTTTTTATATTCTCTTCTTCTCTCTTTTTATATTCTCTTCTTCTTTCTTTTTATATTCACTTCTTCTCTCTCTTTATATTCTCTTCTTCTTTCTTTTCATATTCTCTTCTTTTCTCTTTTTATATTCTCTTCTTCTTTCTTTTTATATTCACATCTTCTCTCTCTTTATATTCTCTTCTTTCTTTTTATATTCTCTTCATCTCTCTTTTTATATTCTCTTCTTTCTTTTGATATTCACTTCTTCTCTATCTTTATATATCTCTTCTTCTTTCTTTTTATATTCTCTTCTTCTCTCTTTTTATATTCTCTTCTTCTTTCTTTTTATATTCACTTCTTCTCTCTCTTTATATTCTCTTCTTCTTTCTTTTTATATTCACTTCTTCTCTCTTTTTATATTCTCTTCTTCTTTCTTTTTATATTCACTTCTTCTCTCTCTTTATATTCTCTTCTTCTTTCTTTTTATATTCACTTCTTCTCTCTCTTTATATTCTCTTCTTCTTTCTTTTTATATTCACTTCTTCTCCCACTTTATATTCTCTTCTCCTTTCTTTTTATATTCTCTTCTCCTCTCTCTTTATATTCTCTTCTCTCTTTTTATATTCTCTTCTTCTCTCTTTTATATTCTCTTCTGTCTTTTTTATATTCTCTTCTTCTCTCTTTTTATATTCACTTCTTCTCTCTCTTTATATTCTCTTCTTCTTTCTTTTTATATTCTCTTCTTCTCTCTTTTTATATTCTCTTCTTTCTTTTGATATTCACTTCTTCTCTCTCTTTATATTCTCTTCTACTTTCTCTTTATATTCACTTTTTCTCTATCTATATTTTCTTCTTCTCGCTTTTTATATTCACTTCTTCTCTCTCTTTATATTCTCTTCTTCTTTCTTTTTATATTCTCTTCTTTTCTCTTTTATATTCTCTTCTTCTTTCTTTTTATATTCTCTTCTTCTCTCTTTTTATATTCTCTTCTTTCTTTTGATATTCACTTCTTCTCTCTCTTTATATTCTCTTCTACTTTCTCTTTATATTCACTTTTTCTCTCTCTTTATATTTTCTTCTTCTCTCTTTTTATATTCACTTCTTCTCTCTCTTTATATTCTCTTCTTCTTTCTTTTTATATTCTCTTCTTCTCTCTCTTTATATTCTCTTCTTCTTTCTTTTTATATTAACTTCTTCTCTCTCTTTATATTCACTTCTTCTCTCTCTTTATATTCTCTTCTTCTTTCTTTTTATATTCTCTTCTTCTCTCTTTTTATATTCACTTCTCTCTTTTTATATTCTCTTTTTCTTTCTTTTGATATTCTCTTCTTCTCTCTTTTTATATTCACTTCTTTTCTCTCTTTATATTCTCTTCTACTTTCTCTTTATATTCACTTTTTCTCTCTCTTTATATTTTCTTCTTCTCTCTTTTTATATTCACTTCTTCTCTCTATATTCTCTTCTTCTTTCTTTTTATATTCACTTCTTCTCTCTCTTTATATTCTCTTCTTCTCTCTTTTATATTCTCTTCTTCTATCTTTTTATATTCACTTGTTCTCTCTCTTTATATTCTCTTCTTCTTTCTTTTTATATTCACTTCTTCTCTCTCTTTATATTCTCTTCTTCTCACTCTTTATATTCTCTTCTTCTTTCTTTTTATATTCACTTCTTCTCTCTCTTTATATTCTCTTCTTCTTTCTTTTTATATTCTCTTCTTTTCTCTTTTTATATTCTCTTCTTCTTTCTTTTTATATTCACATCTTCTCTCTCTTTATATTCTCTTCTTTCTTTTTATATTCTCTTCATCTCTCTTTTTATATTCTCTTCTTTCTTTTGATATTCACTTCTTCTCTATCTTTATATATCTCTTCTTCTTTCTTTTTATATTCTCTTATTCTCTCTTTTTATATTCTCTTCTTCTTTCTTTTTATATTCACTTCTTCTCTCTCTTTATATTCTCTTCTTCTTTCTTTTTATATTCTCTTCTTCTCTCTTTTTATATTCTCTTCTTCTTTCTTTTTATATTCACTTCTTCTCTCTCTTTATATTCTCTTCTTCTTTCTTTTTATATTCACTTCTTCTCTCTCTTTATATTCTCTTCTTCTTTCTTTTTATATTCACTTCTTCTCCCACTTTATATTCTCTTCTCCTTTCTTTTTATATTCTCTTCTCCTCTCTCTTTATATTCTCTTCTCTCTTTTTATATTCTCTTCTTCTCTCTTTTATATTCTCTTCTGTCTTTTTTATATTCTCTTCTTCTCTCTTTTTATATTCACTTCTTCTCTCTCTTTATATTCTCTTCTTCTTTCTTTTTATATTCTCTTCTTCTCTCTTTTTATATTCTCTTCTTTCTTTTTATATTCACTTCTTCTCTCTCTTTATATTCTCTTCTTTTTTCTTTTTATATTCACTTCTTTTCTCTCTTTATATTCTCTTCTTCTTTCTTTTTATATTCTCTTCTTTTCACTTTTATATTCTCTTCTTCTTTCTTTTTTTATTCACTTCTTCTCTCTTTTTATATTCTCTTCTTTCTTTTGATATTCACTTCTTCTCTCTCTTTATATTCTCTTCTACTTTCTCTTTATATTCACTTTTTCTCTATCTATATTTTCTTCTTCTCGCTTTTTATATTCACTTCTTCTCTCTCTTTATATTCTCTTCTTCTTTCTTTTTATATTCTCTTCTTTTCTCTTTTATATTCTCTTCTTCTTTCTTTTTATATTCTCTTCTTCTCTCTTTTTATATTCTCTTCTTTCTTTTGATATTCACTTCTTCTCTCTCTTTATATTCTCTTCTACTTTCTCTTTATATTCACTTTTTCTCTCTCTTTATATTTTCTTCTTCTCTCTTTTTATATTCACTTCTTCTCTCTCTTTATATTCTCTTCTTCTTTCTTTTTATATTCTCTTCTTCTCTCTCTTTATATTCTCTTCTTCTTTCTTTTTATATTAACTTCTTCTCTCTCTTTATATTCACTTCTTCTCTCTCTTTATATTCTCTTCTTCTTTCTTTTTATATTCTCTTCTTCTCTCTTTTTATATTCACTTCTCTCTTTTTATATTCTCTTCTTCTTTCTTTTGATATTCTCTTCTTCTCTCTTTTTATATTCACTTCTTTTCTCTCTTTATATTCTCTTCTACTTTCTCTTTATATTCACTTTTTCTCTCTCTTTATATTTTCTTCTTCTCTCTTTTTATATTCACTTCTTCTCTCTATATTCTCTTCTTCTTTCTTTTTATATTCACTTCTTCTCTCTCTTTATATTCTCTTCTTCTCTCTTTTATATTCTCTTCTTCTCTCTTTTTATATCTACTTCTTCTCTCTCTCTTTATATTCTCTTCTCTCTGTTTATATTCACTTCTTCTCTCTTTTTATAATCACTTCTTCTCTCTCTTTATATTCTCTTCTTCTCTCTCTTTATATTCTCTTCTTTTTATATTCACTTCTTCTCTCTCTTTATATTCTCTTCTACTTTTTCTTTATATTCACTTTTTCTCTCTCTTTATATTTACTTCTTCTCTCTTTTTATATTCACTTCTTCTCTCTCTCTTTATATTCTCTTCTTCTCTCTATATTCTCTTCTTTCTTTTTATATTCACTTCTTCTCTCTCTTTATATTCTCTTCTTCTCTCTCTTTATATTCTCTTCTTCTTTCTTTTTATATTCACTTCTTCTCTCTCTTCATATTCTCTTCTTCTCTCTTTTATATTCTCTTCTGTCTTTTTATATTCTCTTCTTCTTTCTGTTTATATTCTCTTCTTCTTTCTTTTTATATTCCTTTATTTTCTCTTTTTATATTGTCTTCTTCTTTCTTTTTATATTCACTTCTTCTCTCTCTTTATATTCTCTTCTTCTCTCTTTTTATATTCTCTTCTTCTCTGTCTTTTTTATTCTCTTCTTCTCTCTTTTTATATTCTTTCTTTTATATTCTCTTCTCTCTCTTTATATTCTCTTCTTCTTTCTTTTTAATATACTCTTCTTTCTTTTTTCTAACGTGCTAAACTCTTCCTCTCCACTTACAGTTCCTCCTTTATTTTCTTCACCATCTGTCACTTCTTCTTCCTTTTCTTTACCGTTTTGTTTTGGCTTTTATTCTTTTACTAAACTGAACATAATCCAGTGCTTCACAAGTTTTTACCATAATCAGTAATTGTTTTTATTAAACCGTTAATCTGATTTCCGTTATTAATTATAAGAAAATTGAAATGAAAATTGAGTATCAATTATATGTTTCTAAAATGAACGTTATATAGACTTTTATCCATTGATACATGAATACCAACCACTTTTGGGACTGTGGGCGATTATGACACTCCACAACTTCTTATTGCCCGTAGCTCTAATCTATTAGTCTCCTACTATGCCCTCCCTGTCCATGTTTTGCCATCTGTTTACACAACGTCGGTAGGTAGGTTACTCGCTCATTCAATTGCCTCTCTTGCCTTTTATATGTCCCGTGAATATCAAATTCGCTAAGCCGTCCTTTCTCATTACGCGATATTAAAATTTTATCTGTCGGTTTCCAACCAGAACTGTCCTTTTCTTAACTGTAAATCCATTAATGATCTTCTTCTTCTTCTTCTTTTTCTTCTTGACGATCATGTTTCTCCACAAGTTCCTGTTCATTATAACTGTTACTAATATTTATCTTTCCACCATCCCTCTCTGTTCTTGTTTTGTCATTCACTTTCGCACACTCCTTAATTACGTTACTCTCTGGTTACCACTGTCCATCTTGCCATCAGTATGTGCTGTGAAAGTCAAATTATCCAAGCCATATTTCCCTATTTTATGTCTGAGAAATTTCATGTGTCTATTTCTGATTCGACGTATAAACATCCATTTTGTTTCTATTATCCTTAAAAATTCCTCGTTGCTCACATGCCCAGTCCATGATATTCTCACCCTCCTTCTGGTGAACTACATATCTAATGTCTCAATTCTCTTCTTCCTCTGTGAGATTTTCCAGTGTTCCCTGTCATATAGAAGGATTCATAATACACAATATGTTTATTTCTTTATTTCTAACGAAACTATCCTGTTTCTTTTTTCTAATATTTCTTTTGGAATGTGTCAACGTCCATGAAATAGAATAGTCGGAATTAATGGATTAATATATATATATATATACATATATATATATATATATATATATATATATATATATGTATATTTTTGAATTGGACATAGTCCGACAATTTATTATTTAAAGACATTTATAATATGTTTAACGTTCTTTTTATAGATACAAGTATTTAAGCAAATGCTCTGTTTTATAATAAACAGTATTAAATAACATTTACCGGCCTGAATGTACGAGAAATTTTCATAGAAAATTTTCGTTCTCTGACAGGAATCGAACCTGTATCCTATACGGAACCATCATTTCGCGTGATGTACCTTAACCGTTCGGCCACAGAGAAGCGTCGATTTTACTATCTTTAAACTTAAATCTTCCATGAATCTCTTCTATTCATATCTGCTCTAGCGTATCAAATGTAAACAAATGACGTCATATATTTCTCGGACATTCAGGCCGGTAAATGTTATTCAGTACTGTTTATTATAAAACAGAGCATTTGCTGAAATACTTGTATCTATAAAAAGAACGTTAAACATATTATAAATGTCTTTAAATAATATATATATATATATATATATATATACTTAATGCTTTCTTAGAAGTTTTAATACTAAGCAAATATAACATAATACTGCTTCAACTAATCCCAAACATATTAATCTCGTTTAATGCGTTTCTAGCATCATGGTACCGTAAATTAGAAGACTTCTCCAGGGAACCCATGCAGGATACCATACAGTTCTGCCAGGAAAGCATAACGGCAACAACAGCGGAAATCAACCTGCTCCATGAGCAAATAAAGAAACAAACGGACACGGAAGAATAGACTAACATAAAGAATGTCATAAAAGCTCACACAGACCAAACAGTGAGGGAAGTACGAAAAACAAAACCTGAAAAACAGATAGAAAAACAAAAGAGAAGTCAAGCGAAACTCAAAAAAAAGTGAACGACTATACGACAAAAGAAAACAACAAAACACCGTAACTACACTGACCACCACACAACCAATGCACAGAAAACAAACAAAATAAATACACCAACAGACAACCACCAGCACCACAACCAACAATAACGACATCGCCACCATCAACGATAGCTAGAATCTCAAAACAAACACACACTCAAAACAAACCACTAACTTATCGGACATCCTTAGGATGCCGTACAAACATACACAAGCCAAAGCACAGCAGCCCTTCTACAGAACGCATAACCCCATTAGACATCTCAGACCACCCAGATTAGCCCCTACTAGACAATCAACAGCAAACACCCAAACTTCAAAGAAACAGGATAAGCCCCCAACCAGGACACTTGGATAGGGGTATAGCATCCCTAATAGGAGACATGATGCGAGCTTTCGAGCTTTTACGAAAGAACTTCGCCATGCTTGCAAATTAAAACATGACCCATACGGACGAGTTATAAATTTAAATAACAATAAATTTTCACTCAACACATTCAGGTTATTAAATAAAGGACTAAGCTTTTGCCTTAGTCCCCCAAGGTTTGATAAAGACACCTTGGCAAAAGAACCTGGAATCTTTCTTCAGAAGAATACGGCTAAAAGCCAACTATGGGGACAATGATCACACACCTTCTATACTTGATACATTAAAAGAGAAGGACTCTACATTCACCGCACAAAACACAGACATTGCTATACAGACATTTGAAATAGCCGTAGCCAAAGACATAAAGAAAACAATAGCACGTAAGCTGCCACGTAACAATATTACTGAAGGGGAACGTATAGCCCTCGACACGCTGATACATAGAGATGATCTAATCATAACACAGGCTGACAAAGGGAGTGCCACAGTGATCTGGGGAATCAAAGAATACATTAAAGTGGCCAACAAACAGCTAGCCGACACAAAAAACTATAAAAGCTTACCTAGAGATCCCATTCCCGGATACCAAAAAGAATTAACTAGCTCACTAAACATAATGCTTCGCAAAAATCTAATCGAGAAGGAAACATGCACAACACTTACACCCACAAACATTACACCTGCTTGCTTCTATCTCCTTCCTAAAATACACAAAAGCAACAATCCAGGAAGGCCGGTCATTACATGATTCAACTGCCACACGACCAAAATTTCCAAATATGTAGACCATTACATACAGCCCCTAGCTAAGGAAGTAAAATCCTACATCAGAGACACAACAGATCTACTGAACAAAATTAATCACATACAAACAGTTCCAGAGAACGTTATTCTCGTGACTATGGACGTAAGATCACTCTATTTAAACATTAAACACATCGAAGGGCTAACCGCCTTTCAGGAAGCACTTACTAAAAGAAAGAAACAAGACCCTCCCATAGAAGTTATCATAAAATTCATGGAGCATATTCTTACATTGAATACTTTCAACTTCAATGGAGAACACTACCTGCAAGTAAGAGGTTGTGCCAGGGGCACCATTGCAGCTCCATCATATGCTACAATATTCATGGGAACATTTGAGGAGGTCCACATCTATCCCCTTATCGGTGGGGACTGCGTATTTTATGCAAGATATATCGATGATATATTCTTTGTATACACGGGAGGTGACGACAAATTTATCCAATTCCTCATGACCCTAAACACAGCGAAAGGCTAAATTAAGTTTGACTATGGAAAATCCACAATATCGGTAACATTTTTAGATACCTGCATTTACATAGATGAAAACAGGAAACTACAAACGACACTACACACTAAAATCACCGACACCCACAACTATCTACACTTTAAGTCTTCCCACCCTAAACACCTCAATGAGAAACTTCCTTATTCACAAGCACTTTGACTCAGAATAATATGTCCCAACAATGAAAATCTGGAGCATCATTTCACAATACGGGGCTATAAACAACACCTAAACAGGGTACAAATAAATAAAGCAATTTCCATACCTAGAGAAAAAAACCTAATGTACAAGATTAAAAATAAACGCATACATATCCCTCTAGTAACCACTTTCAACCCCACTCTGCCTCCACTATCCCAAGTAATCTGGGAAATACTACATCTCAAACCAGACCTAAAAAAATTGTTTGAGGAACCCGGCCTTCTAGCATATCGTAGACCTAAGAACCTAAAAGAAATCATAGGTAATAACCACATTTCAGGGGACAAGGTAATCCGTAATAAACCAACAACAAAACCAACAGGACTTTCCCAACCATGTAACGACAAAAGAAGTTTATGCTGCAACCACATTAGACACACGAATTCATTCACTAGCTCAGTCACTAAATCTACTTTCAAAATCTACCACGACTCTAACTGTAGAAGTCATAACATAATTTACCTCCTAGAATGCACACTATGCCGGAAACAATATGTAGGAAAATCTGAATGGCCCTTTCACTACAGAATTAATAATTATCGCAATCGAATTCAGTCGACGCTCCATGAAAGATTATTACATGTAGAGCAACATTTCCGGCTAGAAAAACACGATTTTAAAACTCATGCCAAATTCACTATAATTGAGAGAATAGAAAAGTCCAGAGCAGATAACATTAGAAATATTTTAGAGTTCCATGAAAATAAGTGTATACAACGTTTAAAAATGCAATATCCAGCAGGGCTTAACCATAAATTTAACAATATAGATAGTATTAATATATAACCCTACAAATCAAAACCTACCCACATTTCTCACCCACACAGGACAGATATGCTTACAGAGGTATTGAGGCCTCACACTTATACACACACCCACACGAATCATACTCACTCACTCCCTAAGAACCAAATAACACACACACACTTAACAGAGACACATCCCCTTTCCAGGAACCAATAAAACTGTCAAAATGCCCAAAGGAATTCAGAGCAGCCTGAATCCATCCAGCTCTTATCTTAAATAACAACTTAAAAGAGACTGTTTGACCAACACAAGGACTGTCCAAAATTCATGTTAAAAAAATTAAAAGAAAACAAATGAAAACTACAGACAAAAGTTCATTTTCTCCATCAAGACATTCATTTCTGTAGTTCACTGCTACCAGCAAGCAGAAATTATTTTTCTCCTGGTGATGGCCATGTTGGCCGAAACTAGTCGAGGAATCTGAATGATATAATAATTGAAAAAAACGAAGGAATATTAATATACAACCCAGAGTGTGTGAAGATTTTAGTTTTTTAATATTTTTTTGTTCAATATATATATATAGCTTAAGCATTTCATCCCAAGCAAGGCGGGAGTGCAAGGGGTTACAGAGAGTGAGAGCTAGAGTGAAGAGGGGTGTTTGGGGAAAGGACGGGTATCAAGATCAAGGCAACAGAAGATGTCGATTGACATTACATTTGAATATCTGAAGCTTATAGCTATCAGGGAATCAAATAGGAGGGAGGGAGTTCCATTTTCGGGAAGTGTGAGAGAAGAAGGGGCTGAAGTAGAAGAGGTGGCTACATTTAACTGTTTCGACAGTGAACGGGTGGGACCGAGATGCCAACTTTGTACTACGCTTAAAAATTTATGCAGTTGGGATGCCAGTGAAAGTAGATCGTCAGAGCAAATGCCATGATAATATTTGTAGAAAAGAAAGAGGGAAGCCACATCAGGTTTGTGAGAAAGTGACTGTAGACGAGATGCCAGATCAGGACCTAGCATAAAAGGGTCAGTTCTGCATTTTGTTTTAGAATATGTGCCGGTAGATACACAGATGGAACTGAGTTGATGGAAGAACCAGAATGGAAATCTGAAAGAACTCTTAGACAAAATAGTAAAAGAAAGGGAGAAGAAAGGACCAGCTGTTCATTGGATGAAGATAGATTAGATTGTTGTCAGTAAAAGAACCATCTCAATGTTTGATCGAGGTACCGAAGATGGCAAAATCAAGAAGGCACTGAAATTCATCCATCTGGGTTTTATATTAAACTATAATGAAAATGTGGTACCGAAATCTAAATGCTCCAAGAAATATGGAAAAATATCTTCCAAAAACTAAGGAAAGTATTAAAAAACATACAAAAAAAGCAGTTCTTTGTGATAACTCATCTCCTATATTCCAGTGTATACCGATGAATTAATTCTAAGATGAAGGACATACTGGAAACAAAAGTGATTAAGTTCTAGCAATGTATGCAGAGAATACTATGGACGGAACATGTAAAGAATGAAGAAGCATTAAGCAGTAAATAAATATATTTATAATCAAAAATAGTTACAATTCCTCGGACACATAATGAGGAAAGCGGGTATGGAGAATATAACACTCACACGAAACTATGGAAGTAAGAGACGCCGTACAAATACAACGAATTATCAGTATAAAGATTTTGACTGAATGGATGCCAGAACAAAGACAAACATGGATGGTAAATGTTCAATAATGAAAAATAAGTAAGTTTTGGAGATAGACATTATCGGTGATTGGGATTGATTTTAGCCTTGTCGTTATATCGATATGCTTTAGTGACATTCAGTCAGAAAGCTGATCCTATATTCTAAAATAGAAAGCTGATCCTATATTCTAAAATAGAAAGCTGATCTTATATTCTAAAATAGAAAGCTGATCCTATATTCTAAAATAGAAAGCTGATCTTATATTCTAAAATAGAAAGCTGATCCTATATTCTAAAATAGAAAGCTGATCTTATATTCTAAAATAGAAAGCTGATCTTATATTCTAAAATAGAAAGCTGATCCTATATTCTAAAATAGAAAGCTGATCTTATATTCTAAAATAGAAAGCTGATCCTATATTCTAAAATAGAAAGCTGATCTTATATTCTAAAATAGAAAGCTGATCCTATATTCTAAAATAGAAAGCTGATCTTATATTCTAAAATAGAAAGCTGATCCTATATTCTAAAATAGAAAGCTGATCTTATATTCTAAAATAGAAAGCTGATCCTATATTCTAAAATAGAAAGCTGATCCTATATTCTAAAATAGAAAGCTGATCTTATATTCTAAAATAGAAAGCTGATCTTATATTCTAAAATAGAAAGCTGATCCTATATTCTAAAATAGAAAGCTGATCCTATATTATAAAATAGAAAGCTGATCTTATATTCTAAAATAGAAAGCTGATCCTATATTCTAAAATAGAAAGCTGATCTTATATTCTAAAATAGAAAGCTGATCTTATATTCTAAAATAGAAAGCTGATCCTATATTCTAAAATAGAAATCTGATCCTATATTCTAAATAAAAAAGAAAAGAAAAGAAATTACAGAGACGCGGTTAGAGTAAAGTTCGCCGCTATTGAAAATAACTAATTAAATAATTTAAATTTACAGCCAACGTGAAATCATTAATTTAAACCATGCCTTCATAAAATATTTTATGGTATCACCGCCTCTAACACTGAACTATGCGGATAAAACCATGTGTAGTGGTTTCGAGGCTACTCACCTGTGGTGAGGTAAGCTGAGAGACGACCTGCTGGCTGCGGGCCAAATATGCACATAGAGATGAACTACTGATACTATATCGCGGGCGGAAATGACACGTCATCGCTCTCTGTACATTCTAGACTTAATTCAACGGCTAAGGCGGATGGTTCTCCCGATTGAAACAACGGCCTCGTGTCCATGACCAAGGCGAGCCTTCAAGTTGGATAACGTCTGCTCCGCCAGGTCAACTTTAGCCAAGACACACTACGGATGAAATGATACCTACCGAGACTTGTAAAGAGAGTTGTTCAGGTGCTCATTGCGTTCCCGTACGTGAATTCCAGCCTCCACGTGGCCAACATCGAACTTCCTCAAAGGTCAAGGTTTTCTCCAGAAAAAAAATTCTTTTAAAAGCGAATCTTTCGCGGACAGATTTTTCCACAAACATAATTTAAAAAAAAACAAAAATACCGCCAGATATACAACATTACAGCGTGCTAATCAAAATCAAAAATAGATTTTAGCACATGGTTCTAAACTTTTGTAGAAAAGCAAAAGAAAAAAACAAAATCAGTCTCTCACTAAATAGTTTCATCAAAATTGACATTGTCGCACCAGTGAGCATGCGTGAGTGTGGATGTTCACTGTGTCTTCTCTCTCTTTCTTTTTCCTACTAGTCCTTTTTTCTTTTGCCCATCAAACCCCGTTCACTTACTGTGTGTTTTTTTAAAATTTATCTCGTTTTTATTTATCATTACTTTATATTTAATTTATTGTTTAGGTGTGCAAGTGAGAGCTGTAGACCATAGTAATATCTTCTTACCATATACCATAGTAATCTCTTCTTACTCACAGTTTGTTTCTTTTTCTTTTGCTTTATGTCTTTTTGTTTTTTGCTCTTTATTCTCTTGTGGCATCCTCTTCTGGACTTTTTTCGATCTTTCCACGCTCTGCGTCACCCCAAATGCTGGGAGATTCTGGTGCCGGCACCAAATTAAAATTATGTTGTATAGACCCCTGGTAGGGTAATCTTCACTCATATGTTGTATCTTCTTTCTCTAGTCTTTTCCCGACCAGTGATCGCTAGGGGTTTTTGTTCCAATGATAAAAGAAATTAATCCCAGGGAGTTGTAACTAGTCTATTGACGTCGACGTATGCATCTAACTAGCCAGTTAACATATTTAAATTGGTTATGTGAAAATAAACTTTTCCATACAAGACATGTTACGCATACATTGATCAAACATTCTGTCGTTGTATCACTTTAAATTTATAAAATCTTTTTCTTAAAACATTTTTAAGGAAATTAGACTTATCAATTCCACTAACCGTAATATCAATTCATATAATAAAATCATATACAATTTACTCTAATAGTATAGTCATTGTGGACTTGAAGAGGTTAATTTCCTAAAAAAAATGTAAATAGTTTTAGTATAAGAAAATTATTTTGCAACCAATTTTAGTATAAGAATGCCTAACATTCTTATAGTAAAATCATTTGCAATGCATTCTTATAGTAAAATCATTTTCTATGCATTCTTATAGTAAAATCATTTTCTATGAATTCTTATAGTAAAATCATTTGCAATGGATTCTAATAGTAAAATCATTTTCTATGCATTCTTATAGTAAAATCATCTGCAAAGCATTCTTATAGTAAAATCATTTGCAATACATTCTTATAGTAAAATCATTTTCTATGCATTCCTATAGTAAAATCATTTTCAATACATTCTTATAGTAAAATTATTTTCTATGCATTCTTATAGTAAAATCATCTGCAATGCATTCTTATATTAAAATCATTTGCAATGCATTCTTATAGTAAAATCATTTGCAATGCATTCTTATAGTAAAATCATTTGCAATGCATTCTTATAGTAAAATCATTTGCAATGCATTCTTATAGTAAAATCATTTTCTATGCATTCTTATAGTAAAATCATTTTCTATGAATTCTTATAGTAAAATCATTTGCAATGGATTCTAATAGTAAAATCATTTTCTATGCATTCTTATATTAAAATCATCTGCAAAGCATTCTTATAGTAAAATCATTTGCAATACATTCTTATAGTAAAATCATTTTCTATGCATTCCTATAGTAAAATCATTTTCAATACATTCTTATAGTAAAATTATTTTCTATGCATTCTTATAGTAAAATCATCTGCAATGCATTCTTATATTAAAATCATTTGCAATGCATTCTTATATTAAAATCATTTGCAATGCATTCTTATAGTAAAATCATTTGCAATGCATTTCTATAATAAAATCATTTGCAATACATTCTTATAGTAAAATCATTTTCTATGCATTCTTATATTAAAATCATTTGCAATGCATTCTTATAGTAAAATCATCTGCAATGCATTCTTACAGTAAAATCATTTGCAATGCATTCTTATAGTAAAATCATTTTCTATGCATTCATATATTAAAATCATCTGCAATGCATTCTTATAATAAAATCATTTGCAATGCATTCTTATAGCAAAATCTTTTTCTATGCATTCATATATAGTAAAATCATCTGCAATGCATTCCTATAGTAAAATCATCTGCAATGTATTCCTATAGTAAAATCATTTACAATGCATTCTTATTATTAAAATCATCTGCAATGCATTCTTATAGTAAAATAATTTGCAATGCATTCTTATAGTAAAATAATTTGCAATGCATTCTTATATTAAAATCATGTGCAATGCATTCTTATAGTAAAATCATCTGCAATGCATTCTTATAGTAAAATAATTTGCAATGCATTCTTATAGTAAAATAATTTGCAATGCATTCTTATAGTAAAATCCTCTGCAATGCATTCTTACAGTAAAATCATTTGCAATGCATTCTTATAGTAAAATCATTTTCTATGCATTCATATATTAAAATCATCTGCAAGGCATTCTTATAATAAAATCATTTGCAATGCATTCTTATAGCAAAATCATTTTCTATGCATTCATATATAGTAAAATCATCTGCAATGCATTCCTATAGTAAAATCATCTGCAATGCATTCCTATAGTAAAATCATTTACAATGCATTCTTATAGTAAAATCATCTGCAATGCATTCTTATAGTAAAATCATCTGCAATGCATTCTTATAGTAAAATAATTTGCAATGCATTCTTATATTAAAATCATGTGCAATACATTCTTATAGTAAAATCATCTGCAATGCATTCTTATAGTAAAATCATTTTCTATGCATTCCTATAGTAAAATCATTTGCAATGCACTCTTATAGTAAAATCATTTTCTGTGCATTCTTATATTAAAATCATTTGCAATGCATTCTTATAATAAAATCATTTGTAATGCACTCTTATATTAAAATCATTTTCTATGCATTCCTATAGTAAAATCATCTGCAATGCATTCTTATAGTAAAATCATCTGCAATGCATTCTTATATTAAAATCATTTTCTATGCATTCTTATATTAAAATCATTTGTAATGCATTCTTATAGTAAAATCATGTGCAATACATTCTTATATTAAAATCATTTTCTATGCATTCTTATATTAAAATCATTTGTAAAGCATTCTTATAGTAAAATCATCTGCAATGCATTCCTATAGTGAAATCATTTGCAATACATTCTTATAGTAAAATCATTTTCTATGCATTCTTATATTAAAATCATTTTCTATGGATTCTTATAGTAAAATCATTTGCAATGCATTCTTATATTAAAATCATCTGCAATGCATTCTTATAGTAAAATCATCTGCAATGCATTCTTATAGTAAAGTCTTTTGCAATGCATTCTTATAGTAAAATCATTTGCAATCCATTCTTATATTAAAATCATCTGCAATGCATTCTTATAGTAAAATCATTTTCTATGCACTCTTATAGTAACATCATCTGCAATCCATTCCTATAGTGAAATCATTTGCAATACATTCTTATAGTAAATCATTTTCTATGCATTCTTATATTAAAATCATTTACAATGCATTCTCATATTAAAATTATTTGCAATGCCTTCTTATAGTAAAATAATTTGCAATGCATTCTTATAATAAAATCATTTATAATGCCTTCTTATAGTAAAATCATTTTCTATGCATTCGTATATTAAAATCATCTGCAATGCATTCTTATAGTAAAATCATTTGCAATGCATTCTTATAGTAAAATCATTCATAATGCATTCTTATAGTAAAATCATTTGCAATGCATTCTTATAGTAAAATCATTCATAATGCATTCTTATATTAAAATCATTTACAATGCATTCTTATAGTAAAATCATTTCCAATGCATTCTTATAGTAAAATCATTCATAATGCATTCTTATATTAAAATCATTTACAATGCATTCTTATAGTAAAATCATTTACAATGCATTCTTATAGTAAAATCATTTCCAATGCATTCTTATAGTAAAATCATTTCCAATGCATTCTTATAGTAAAATCATTTGAAATGCATTCTTATTGTAAAATCATTTGCAATGCATTCCTCTTGTAATGAAAATAGAGGAATTAACCGTTTCCACCCAAGAAACAGTCAGTATTCATTCACCGAACATTTACCGAAAGTGTCGACTGTTATTTAGAGAATCTTTTTCTTAAAATCTTTCCAACTTGAACTGTGATCGATTTTTTCTTTTTGATGTAAATTCCTGACAAACATTTTTTATAATTGTGTGGAAATTTAAAATATTAATTATCAAAAATCTCTCTTCAAATCACATGTGCAAACCATTTTTGTTTTTGTTGGAACTGTTCAACTGATGTGATCTTTGTTATTTGGTAAACTTCTTTATTCATTTGTAACGGCGGTTTCATGAAGGGGTCGTCTTCTTTACCATTTAAGGTTACATTCACTTGAAAGCATGTCTAGCCAATGTAGTCATGAAGTAAAATGAGGGAAATGTTAGAAGGAAGATTATGTTGCGCCAGTCTGCTTTTATCAACAATACATTGCCTTTCTGCCATCATTACCGATTCATCGCTTTGTTGATGTTCATTATTTTCCCCGTCTTTGTCTTTCTTCCCTCGCTTTCTTTCCTCTCTCTTCCTTTTGACTTTTTTTTTACTCTGTCTCTCTCACTTCTCTTTCCACTTCTCCCCCACAAGCATTTCTTTCTATTCCGTAATTACAGTTCCTTGTTTTAATCTTCCTTTGTATTATTTCTGTTCGTCTTTTTTTTATATTTATCTTTCTCAATCTCAAATTTCTTTCCTTCCACGCATATGGATTATCGACATTGATCATTGCAGTTCTTTGACTTTTCTCATTCTTTTCTTTCTTTCCATGATTATTATTTTGTCTTTTTCTTTCTTTATATTCTTGCTTTCTGCCTTTCTCACTGTTTTGCTCAGTACCTCGGCCATATGAAATTCAATCTGCAATGCCATCACATTAATAATTATCATTCAGTTTCTGGATATCCACATATCAAGTGAATCATTTAATTCCAGACCACACCTGATATTTGTTGAAACTAATGTCATCTTATTTCGTATATCGTGGCAATTTGGTTTCAAGTTCGCATTTTCTTGATTTCAAATGACAACTTGGAAATGTTTCCAAATATTTCAATTAAAGTTTGTCTTCCAAAAATTATAATAAAGACATGTTGAGAGAATTCCGCGTCAGTTTAAACTTACGCCAGGAGATAGGCTTTTAATATATCGTGGCCTTTCTGTAGGGACAGATTTGCTTTAAATTTCATTCAGCAGGAAATCTTTCTTTATTCGAGCAAACAAATGGATTCTCTTTTTCACTTACAAGCAATCTATAGGGTGTTCCAATAACTTGGACCGATTTTAAATGTGAATTAAGTTTAAGCGTCTAATGATTTTTTTCTTTTCTTTTTCAGATTTAACAACTTAAGTATTTGGCAATTTCAACCATGGAAAAATTAACAATTAAACAATGTGGTAAAGTCATCGAAGCCTATTACGAAAATGGACATTCAAACAGAAATGCATTTCGAGCACTTCGCGATATTGTGGGTCAACATAATCGACCAACCGAGAGTGCAATTTGAAAAATTGTTCGTAAATTCAAACACACTGGGTCGGTGGCAGATGTGAAAACACCATTGCATGCTCATTTACGCCATTCAGTTGAAAACATTGCTGCAGTACACAAGTAGGTGGCGGAAAATCCAGACCCCTCTATTCGTCATCGCGTGCAGGAATTAAACCTCTCCACAACAAAGTTACATCGAATTTTAACAAAAGATTTCTCTCTACACTCTTGAAAACTTCAATAGACACAAGAACTGAAACCTGCTGACCATTTGGAGCGCCGTACATTCATCAATTCGGTGCACGAGCAAAGAAAAGCCGGTGAAGATTTTTCGCAAAAAAGTCTCTTTAGTAATGAAGCCATTTTTCATCTTGGTGGATTCGTTAATAATCAAATTTGTCAACATTTGGGCTGATGAAAACCCAAGAAAGATTGTTGAAAAGTCACTGCATCCTCAAAAGGTGGGCATTTTTCTAGCGGAATCATTGGGCCGTATATTATAAATTCGAACGTCCATTTTCGTAATAGGCTTCGATAACTTTAAGATATTGTTTAATTGTTAAACTTTCCATGGCTGACATTGCCAAAGACTTCAGTTGTTAAATCTGAAAGAAAAAGAAAAAAAAACTTTAGACACTTAAACTTAA
This sequence comes from Acanthosepion esculentum, assembly GCA_964036315.1. Lineage (NCBI taxonomy): Eukaryota > Metazoa > Mollusca > Cephalopoda > Sepiida > Sepiidae > Acanthosepion > Acanthosepion esculentum. The sequence continues at coordinate 74,255,230 of OZ038513.1, forward strand.
TTCACATTTGAAAAAATGAGGGAAATGAACATGACTGACAAACTCATGGCCAGTCTCGATATAAAATCCTTATACACCAACGTCCAGTTGAAACATGCCTAAATATCTTTAGAAATATCTAAGACAATAAAAAATAAAGCTCTCCCTTTCAACAGCTAAAATAATAAAAATCTGCGGCCTCATCAGTAATCAATGCTATTTCATATATAATGATAATTGTGAAAAAGAAAAATTTGGAATATCAATGTGATCACCACTTAGTGGAGTAATGGCATGTATGATCTTAGAATTTCTTGGATCTGGTCCTTTCATCAATATATCAAAGTATGTTGATTGTTTAATATATCGATGATGATCTATCAATATATCCTCGGGATACTGATTTATCTGACCTAGTCATTGAAATAAACATAGTCAGTAATAGAATTTACATACGAAATGCAAGAAGACAATTCCTTACCTTTTTCTAGATATGCTACATCGCGTTAACAACAGATTAAAACTTGGTAACCACCGGAAATCTACTAAGAAAAACGATCTAATAAATTTATATTTTCATCCTAACAACAAAATCAAACCCGGTATAATCATCGGATTCTACTTAAGAGCACTCAGAATCTGCAGCCCTGAGTATTTACATGAAGAGGACAAATACATGGGAAACATTTTCAAGTTTCTTCAGCGCCCTAATTATTTTATATTCAATGCGAAACAAAATGCTCATAAAATATTCCAAAAGAGAAAAAACATCTCCTGAGAGAAACAATTAATACAAAATATATATTGTCCTATCAACTAGCTCTATCTAAACCTGACATAACATTTGTTACTACTATATCTAAAACAATAAAAGATTTAGACAATACTAAACAAAGCAATAAGCTAAAAACTTGAAGCAGAAATTTACTCGATAGCCTGTAATAATTGGCACAAAAATACATCTGATAAACCACATGGAATCTAAATAAAAGGAACTGTTATCCTCATCTTCATTGCCATATTAACAAGATTTCGGCCGTTGTAACCTCCGGCCTTCTTCAAGTGGTTAGAATTTCTAACTGAACCCTTTATTTCGCCCACCCTGGCCCAGTGGATAAAAACGTTGGTTAGATCCAGTGACTAGAAACAAAGAGTTGTGAGTTCATTACTAAGCCATAGCAGTGGTGAACCAAAATTTGGAGTGTTGAGTCAAAGTGAAATAATTGAAACACCCGAAAGAGTCATAGCACGTGGAACGAGAACATTTTACCCCTGTGGACGAAATAATGGGTTCGGTTCGAAATTCCAACCACCTGAGGAAGACCGGAGCGTACAATGGATGAAACGTTGTGAATATGGCAATGAAGATAAGGATAACAGTCCAAATAATGTAAATAATGCAAGTAATCATAATACCTCATCTCAGAGATATAGAGACCGAAACGTTGTGAATAAACCAATACAAATAAGGA
>OZ038513.1:74264180-74289180 GCA_964036315.1 Acanthosepion esculentum
ATCTCAGAGATATAGAGGCGGAAACGTTGTGAATATGGCAGTGAAGATGACGATAACAGTCCAAATCATGTAAATAATACAAGTAAACATAATACCTCATCTCAGAGATATAGACAGATATTGAAGATAAATTCCAATCACCTGAAGAAGGTCGGAGCGCACAACGGCCAAAACGTTGTGAATATGGCAGTGAAGATGGGAATAACCGTCCGAATAATATAAATAATGCAAGAAGGGCTTGTAAATTTTAACGCTTCCAAAACAAAACTGATTTGATTTAATCAAAAAGCAATGACAATCCGATTTCCCTTATCGGGAGGTGTGTCAGGGGATTAAATTCACCAAAGACTTTTAAAATAATACGGTGACTTTTCACAATCGCGTAGAAGTGCCCATAAATTGATCGAGAAGGTTAAAAGTGACCAGACAAGCGTGATGCACGAAGAAGGGGCAGGGCCCCTGTCAGCTTCCACCGCTGACGAGAAAAGAGATCGTAATGACGAACTGGTGAGTTGTAATAGATTCTGATCACAGCTCTTTGTACCTCCTTGCTATACACTTCTACCGGAGTGGGCATGTGTACACTGTAACAGCAGCAAGAAAACCGGCACGATCAAGCCCAAACTTCGATCACGTTACAGTAATAGCAGAAACTATAAGTTGGTGTGAACAGTTTAAGAAGACCTAAAGATAAGTTATGACGTAAGTGTGGATATTATTTAATTACTTATGTACTTTGTTAACGTTTAGTTTTAAATAAATCACAGATATAACCTCTGATATGTCCCAACGAGATGTGTATGTTTTTAAAAATAGGAAATTGAGAGTTGTTTTGTTATGATGATAATACGTGATTAAATGTTAAAATCCATGTAATGCTTGGAAGTGGTAACGCAAATATAAAAAAAGGGATTAGTAGTTTGTTATGTGCCGATATATGCTGATTATAATATCTTTCGGAAGCTACCTGCTGAGTATAATATCTTTAAGAAGATATATGCTGAGTATAATATCTTTAGGGACATATATGCTGAGTATGATATCTTTAGGAAGATATATGTTGAGTATAATATCTTTATGAAGATATATGTTGAGTATAATATCTTTAGGAACATATATGCTGAGTATAATATCTTTATGAAGATATATGTTGAGTATAATATCTTTAGGAAGCTATATGCTGAGTATAATATCTTTAGGAACATATATGCTGAGTATAATATCTTTATGAAGATATATGTTGAGTATAATATCTTTAGGAAGCTATATGCTGAGTATAATATCTTTAGGAACATATATGCTGAGTATAATATCTTTATGAATATATATGTTGAGTATAATATCTTTAGGAAGCTATATGCTGAGTATAATATCTTTAGGAACATATATGCTGAGTATAATATCTTTATGAAGATATATGTTGAGTATAATATCTTTAGGAACATATATGCTGAGTATAATATCTTTCGGAAGCTACCTGCTGAGTATAATATCTTTAAGAAGATATATGCTGAGTATAATATCTTTAGGGACATATATGCTGAGTATGATATCTTTAGGAAGATATATGTTGAGTATAATATCTTTAAGAAGATAAATGTTGAGTATAATATCTTAAGGAAGCTATATGCTGAGTATAATATCTTTCGGAAGCTATCTGCTGAGTATAATATCTTTAAGAAGATTTATGCTGAGTATAATATCTTTAGGAACATATATGCTGAGTATAATATCTTTATGAAGATATATGTTGAGTATAATATCTTTAGGAACATATATTCTGAGTATAATATCTTTATGAAGATATATGTTGAGTATAATATCTTTAGGAAGCTATATGCTGAGTATAATATCTTTAGGAACATATATGCTGTATATAATATCTTTAGGAACATATATGTTGAGTATAATATCTTTAGGAAGCTATATGCTGAGTATAATGTCTTTAGGAACATATATGCTGAGTATAATATCTTTATGAAGATATATGTTAAGTATAATATCTTTAGGAAGCTATATGCTGAGTATAATATCTTTAGGAACATATATGCTGAGTATAATATCTTTCGGAAACTATATGCTGAGTATAATATTTTTAGGAACATATATGCTGAGTATAATATCTTTAGGAACATATATGTTGAGTATAATATCTTTAGGAAGCTATATGCTGAGTATAATATATTTAGGAACATATATGCTGAGTATAATATCTTTAGGAACATATATGCTGAGTATAATATATTTATGAAGATATATGTTGAGTATAATATATTTAGGATGCTATATGCTGAGTATAATATCTTTAGGAAGATAAGCGTCATTTTGAGAAGCACGTCTTCATGCTCACGAATCTATTAACCGCCGACAAAAAGAGTTTGATATCCGTCAAATTACAAACCCAGAAGAATTCCACATGCCACGCCTCTTTCGGATGCCTGAGTTATTTCTCTTTAACACAACTCTCCAAGTTTTGGTTCACACGGATGTGGCCTGGTTTTGAACTCACAACTCTTTGGGCCTAATCACCGGATCTAACCAACGTCTTTATCCCTTGTGCCCTTGTGAATATAGCAATGAAGATAAGGATAACGGTCCGGGTAATGTAAACAGTGCAATTATTCAAGTCTCTTTTTCATCTCTGAAGAAATTATCCAGCGTTCACTGCCATTTATGCAGATTAATATGGCATAAGAATTCGTCAATAGTTTCTCTGCTTCTAACGCAATTTTCCTGTATCTTACTATTGAAAAATTTCGATTATTTTCTTTACTAAATGTATATCATGCCATAAAATTATATATGACATTCTTGTTTTTTACTTTTTATGTGCCGTGTCTCTTCAGGACGTAAGCGATTATGGCTCTCCACTTCTCCCTATGTTTTCTAGCTATCAATAGATTTTGCCCCTTTGCTACTTTCCCCAGGCCCTGTTCTGTCATCTACTTGCTTATCCCTTCTAGGTATGTCATCAGTGCTTTGTCTTGTCTCTCTTTCCCTCTATTCGACCTGTGAGTATCTGATTCTCCAAGCCGTCTTTTCTCAATGTCCCAGAAATTTCAGCTACCTTATCGTTATCACCCTTCTGTATAACCATACCTCCGCCGCCTCGAGTCTTTTTTTCATCTTTGAGGGGACCGTCCAATATTCGCTGCTGTAAAGGAGGACATATATCACGTAGCAGTTCAGTACACTTTTCTTTGTTACCAACGAAATCCTCCTGTCTCGTAATACTCTGCCTTTTGGAATGCGTCTTTGGCCATCCCAGTACGACTTCGGATCTCAGCGTCGCCCTTACCGTCCTCTGTCAGAACACTTCCCAGATATTTAAATTTCCGCACCTGCTTGATTTTAGTGTCCCCCACCTGTAAATCGCATTTCGAACTCATTCTTTTAATGATCACCATGTATTACGCAATGTAAAACTATAATTCTTGGAATTGTGCTTTGAAAGCATTTAAAAAAAATTATGTTAATAAGTTTAACGTAGTTTTGCTGAGGGTCATGATAATATGTTACTGATCGCCAATTAAATTCCAAACAAACATAAAAATCGAGGGGATGGCTTTGCTATTTCACTACCAAATGCATCAGCAACGGCTCATTTGATATATTTAACGGATTTCCTAAAGCCCACGTACCGGTGTGTGACTCTAAGTAATATGTTTTCTGTATAAACAAGAAAGATATATTGACCGGAAAAACAGATATCAATGACATTAATGCACTGCATGATTCTGACCGGAAATGTGTCAGCTGTTCGCTTCCGGTAAGCAATTCGTCATCTTCACTCGCGATTTAGATTAAGTCAGAATAAATTACCATTGACGCCTCACTACAGTGTAATGGTTGACAAGCCTGAAGGTTTGATCATTAGCGTAGTCGATTTGATCAACACTGAATGCTATAAAAAGCCAGTCCTTGTCTCGTCCTAAGCGAGGTTTTTAACTATCAGGTTTTGATCACGAACCAAGGATTCACAAGTTCTACCCGCATTATATTACTACCGTAGTGAGTTTGAACGCCACTGTGCATTTCAGAATTATGGTCTTTTGCCAGATTAATAAATAAGTTCACTCCATAATGAATCAAGAGTTATCAAGCCCGTACCTAGATAAACTGGAATGATATTGATCGTAACAGGGTTCACTAAAATTATTGCAGAGTGATCTGGGTTTAGTCTGTAACTAAATTATCCTAGAAACAATAATAAAATAGTTTTCTAGGGTATTATTTTTAGATGCCGTGTCTTTTCAGTACGTGCATGATCATGACTCTCCTCAACATCCTATTTTTTATAGCTTTAAGCAATGCTTTTCTCCCTCATCATCGCTCCCAGTCCGGCTTCTGCCAACCATTTACACACACTTCTTATGTCGGTTATTCGAAGTTTCCCTCTCTCCACTCTTGCCACCAATATAGCATGTGAGTCTTAAATTAACCTAGCCTTCCTTCCTCATCGTGTGTCCTAGAAATATCAACTGTCTCTTTCTGATTCTAAGTATAAGTGTCTTTTTTGCTCCCATTTTCCGTAAAAAGAAATGTCTCGTAGGTTTTCTCAACATCCTTCTGTAGAATTACATCAATTTTCTTCATATATGTCTTTATCTCTAAGATGAAGTATTATGATTACTTGCATTATTTACATTATTCAGACTGTTATCCTAATATTCATTGCCATATTCACTACGTTTCGTCTTTTGTGCGCTCCAGCCTTCTTCAGGTAATTAGAATTTCGAACCGAACCCTTTATTTCGTCCACTGAGGTAGACTGTTCTAGTTCCACGTGTCATGGCTCTTCCAGATGTCTCAGTTATTTCCCTTTAACTCAATTCTCCAAGTTTTTGGCTTGGTATTGAACTCACAAGTCTAGTTACTGGGTCTAACCAACGTCTTTATCCATATGTCCTTGTGAATATGGCAATGAAGATGAGGATAACGGTCCTAGTACTGTAAATAATGCAATTAATCAAGTCTCTTCTTCGTCTGAGAAGAAATTGTCCACCGTTCACTGCCATATATGCAGACTGATATTACATAACAATTCGCCAATAATTTCTTCTTTAACTAAATTTTCCTGTATCTTACAATTGGAAAATTTCGATTGTTTTCTTAACTAAAGGTATATCATGCCATAAAATTATACGTGACATACAAGTTAAGAAATTATAATTCTTGGAATTATGTTTTGAAAGCAATTTTTACCAGGTTACTGTTGTCTGCAGCTAAACAGTTTCACTGGGCCATTGCTGAAATTAAAAGTTTCTATATTGAACACACCACCCTTGAGAAAAAATGTTCCCATTCTGCTGTCAGTCTCACGCTTAATTTCAGATCTTATCCCAGCAAATGTCACACTCTGTACATATTTGCTTCTGTCTTTTTTGTATCAAACTTTCTTGAATCATCGTGTACATATTCGCACCCCTCCTTTAAATGCTCGTTCCATTCAAAAACTTTCGTTTTCTTCATGGCATTTTCCCCATAAGGCATTTTTAATGGGGCTAATATTTTATGGGTACTTTAACCAATATTCACAGAAAACTAGACGCTAGCCCGATGCTTCAGCTTCCTTCGCACATTATCTGCCAATATTATAATACGAACACATATAATTCCCTCTACTGCTCGGAATCGACTGACTCATCGTGTCTGTGTCACAAGAAAGCAAGGGATAGAGCATATCCGGACGGAGTCGAGTACAGATATTTGCCAGTATCATGGAAACTAAATTGTCACACATTCTATAAATTTATATAACAAGAAAAATAATATATCCAAGATCCCAATTAAAAGTGAAAACTTTTGCAGAATGTTCATATTCATTAATAAATATAAATTTGATACCAAAGTATTCAGAGACATCGACTCTAGAGAACGTATGTAATTGTTTTTGTTTCGTAAGGGAAAACACCGTCCAACCAAGTGATTTGCCACAGAGTACAAGGCAGCGAGGGTCGTAGCTGTAAAGGACTGAGTTGGTGCGACGGGGGAATCTAACTCCTTAAAACATTTTCTATAGTAATAGCGATAGAGTTGTGAGATGCTAACAATGTTTCATCTATCTATCTATCTATCTATCTATCTATCTATCTATCTATCTCTCACAGTATGTTTATATCTCTCACTGTCTGTTCATATCTATCTATCTATCTCATTCTGTTCATTATCTATCTATCTATCTATCTATCTATCTATCTATCTATCTAACTAACTATCTATCTATCTCTCACAGTATGTTTATATCTCTCACAATCAGTTCATATCTATCTGTCTCATTCTGTTCATTATCTATCTATCTATCCATCTATCTATATCTCACAGTATGTTTATATCACGCACAGTCTGTTCATTATCTATCTATCTATCTATCTATCTATCTATCTATCTCATTCTGTTCATTATCTCTCTATCTATCTATCTATCTATCTATCTATCTCATTCTGTTCATTATCTATCTATCTATCTATCTATCTATCTCTCACAGTCTGTTCATTATCTATCTATCTATCTCATTCTGTTCATTATCTATCTATCTATCTATCTATCTATCTATCTCATTCTGTTCATTATCTATCTATCTATATATCTCTCACAGTATGTTTATATCTCTCACAATCAGTTCATATCTATCTATCTATCTATCTCATTCTGTTCATTATCTATCTATCTATCTATCTATCTATCTATCTATCTATCTATCTATCTATCTCTCACAGTCTGTTCATTATCTATCTATCTATCTATCTATCTCATTCTGTTCATTATCTATCTATTTATCTATCTATCTATCTCTCACAGTATGTTTATATCTCGCACAGTCTGTTCATTATTTATCTATCTATCTCATTCTGTTCATTATCTATCTATCTACTATCTATCTCTCACAGTATGTTTATATCTCGCACAGTCTGTTCATATCTATCTATCTATCTATCTATCTATCTATCTATCTATAACAGTCATTTACAATTCATCTACAATTCATTTTCATAGTAAAATCCTTTGATATGTATTTTCAAAGTAAAGTTACTTGCCTTTTCATAATAAAATCATTTGCAGTGTACTTTCATAGTAATAACAATTACAATGGATTTTTATCTTAGAATCATTTGCAACACATTTTCCTAGTAAAATCATTTGCAACACATTTTCCTAGTAAAATCATTTGCAACACATTTTCCTAGTAAAATCATTTGCAACACATTTTCCTAGTAAAATCATTTGCAACACATTTTCCTAGTAAAATCATTTGCAACACATTTTCCTAGTAAAATCATTTGCAACACATTTTCCTAGTAAAATCATTTGCAACACATTTTCCTAGTAAAATCATTTGCAACACATTTTCCTAGTAAAATCATTTGCAACACATTTTCCTAGTAAAATCATTTGCAACACATTTTCCTAGTAAAATCATTTGCAACACATTTTCCTAGTAAAATCATTGGCAACACATTTTCCTAGTAAAATCATTTGCAACGCATTTTCCTAGTAAAATCATTTGCAACGCATTTTCCTAGTAAAATCATTTGCAACACATTTTCCTAGTAAAATCATTTGCAACACATTTTCCTAGTAAAATCATTTGCAACACATTTTCCTAGTAAAATCATTTGCAACACATTTTCCTAGTAAAATCATTGGCAACGCATTTTCCTAGTAAAATCATTTGCAACACATTTTCCTAGTAAAATATATTTGCAACACATTTTCCTAGTAAAATCATTTGCAACACATTTTCCTAGTAAAATCATTTGCAACACATTTTCCTAGTAAAATCATTTGCAACACATTTTCCTAGTAAAATCATTTGCAACACATTTTCCTAGTAAAATCATTGGCAACACATTTTCCTAGTAAAATCATTTGCAACACATTTTCCTAGTAAAATCATTTGCAACACATTTTCCTAGTAAAATCATTTGCAACACATTTTCCTAGTAAAATCATTGGCAACGCATTTTCCTAGTAAAATCATTTGCAACACATTTTCCTAGTAAAATCATTGGCAACGCATTTTCCTAGTAAAATCATTTGCAACGCATTTTCCTAGTAAAATCATTTGCAACACATTTTCCTAGTAAAATCATTTGCAACACATTTTCCTAGTAAAATCATTTGCAACACATTTTCCTAGTAAAATCATTTGCAACACATTTTCCTAGTAAAATCATTTGCAACACATTTTCCTAGTAAAATCATTGGCAACACATTTTCCTAGTAAAATCATTTGCAACACATTTTCCTAGTAAAATCATTTGCAACACATTTTTCTAGTAAAATCATTTGCAACACATTTTCCTAGTAAAATCATTTGCAACACATTTTCCTAGTAAAATCATTTGCAACACATTTTCCTAGTAAAATCATTGGCAATGCATTTTCCTAGTAAAATCATTGGCAACACATTTTCCTAGTAAAATCATTTGCAACACATTTTCCTAGTAAAATCATTTGCAACACATTTTCCTAGTAAAATCATTTGCAACACATTTTCCTAGTAAAATCATTGGCAACACATTTTCCTAGTAAAATCATTTGCAACACATTTTCCTAGTAAAATCATTTGCAACACATTTTCCTAGTAAAATCATTTGCAACACATTTTCCTAGTAAAATCATTTGCAACACATTTTCCTAGTAAAATCATTTGCAACACATTTTCCTAGTAAAATCATTTGCAACACATTTTCCTAGTAAAATCATTTGCAACACATTTTCCTAGTAAAATCATTGGCAATGCATTTTCCTAGTAAAATCATTTGCAACACATTTTCCTAGTAAAATCATTTGCAACACATTTTCCTAGTAAAATCATTTGCAACACATTTTCCTAGTAAAATCATTTGCAACACATTTTCCTAGTAAAATCATTTGCAACACATTTTCCTAGTAAAATCATTTGCAACACATTTTCCTAGTAAAATCATTTGCAACACATTTTCCTAGTAAAATCATTGGCAACGCATTTTCCTAGTAAAATCATTTGCAACACATTTTCCTAGTAAAATCATTTGCAACACATTTTCCTAGTAAAATCATTTGCAACACATTTTCCTAGTAAAATCATTTGCAACACATTTTCCTAGTAAAATCATTTGCAACACATTTTCCTAGTAAAATCATTTGCAACACATTTTCCTAGTAAAATCATTTGCAACACATTTTCCTAGTAAAATCATTTGCAACACATTTTCCTAGTAAAATCATTTGCAACACATTTTCCTAGTAAAATCATTTGCAACACATTTTCCTAGTAAAATCATTTGCAACACATTTTCCTAGTAAAATCATTTGCAACACATTTTCCTAGTAAAATCATTTGCAACACATTTTCCTAGTAAAATCATTTGCAACACATTTTCCTAGTAAAATCATTTGCAACACATTTTCCTAGTAAAATCATTTGCAACACATTTTCCTAGTAAAATCATTTGCAATACATTTTCCTAGTAAAATCATTTGCAACACATTTTCCTAGTAAAATCATTTGCAACACATTTTCCTAGTAAAATCATTTGCAACACATTTTCCTAGTAAAATCATTTGCAATACATTTTCCTAGTAAAATCATTGGCAATGCATTTTCCTAGTAAAATCATTTGCAACACATTTTCCTAGTAAAATCATTTGCAACACATTTTCCTAGTAAAATCATTTGCAACACATTTCCTAGTAAAATCATTTGCAACACATTTTCCTAGTAAAATCATTTGCAACACATTTTCCTAGTAAAATCATTTGCAACACATTTTCTTAGTAAAATCATTTGCAACACATTTTCCTAGTAAAATCATTGGCAATGCATTTTCCTAGTAAAATCATTTGCAACACATTTTCCTAGTAAAATCATTTGCAACACATTTTCCTAGTAAAATCATTTGCAACACATTTTCCTAGTAAAATCATTTGCAACACATTTTCCTAGTAAAATCATTTGCAACACATTTTCCTAGTAAAATCATTTGCAACACATTTTCCTAGTAAAATCATTTGCAACACATTTTCCTAGTAAAATCATTTGCAACACATTTTCCTAGTAAAATCATTTGCAACACATTTTCCTAGTAAAATCATTGGCAATGCATTTTTATAGTAAAATCTTTTGCAATGCATTTTCATAGTAAAATCTTTTGCAGTGTATTTTCATAGTAATGTCATTTACAATGCATTTCCATAGAAAATCATTTGCAATGCAGTTTCATGGCAAAATCAGTTGCAATGCATTTTCTTAGAAAAATCATTTGCTATGCATTTTCATAGTACAATCATTTGAAATTCAGTTTCCTCGTAAAAATCATGTGCAATACATTTTTATCGTAAAAATAATTTCATTGCCTTTTCATATTGAAACCATTCATAACGCATTTTCATAGTAAAATCTTTTGCAGTGTATTTTCAGAGTAATGTTATTTACAATTTATTTCCATAGAAAATCATTTGCAATATATTTTCATCGTAAATAATTTGATGTGCAGTTTCATCGTAAAATCATTTAATGAGAGATCGGAATTCCAACTCCATTTATAGTCGTTCCAGTCACTTGTGCCCATATCACCTTGAGAAATTAATGAATCCATATTCTCCTCCAGCTATGGGTTAAATAGTAGGAGATGTATCTGGAAAAATCATTGCCCTTCTCAAAACATTGTTAATAGAGGATACACCTGTAAAAAGGACATTCTTGAAATCGCAAATATGTTTCAGTTTGAATAACCAAGATAATATGTAAAGATAAATTAAGCATAATTTAGTCAATTGTGTGTAATAACAGATTACGGAAAATGTGACACAAAAATCCAAAAGCACACTGGAATAAGGAAAGATGCCTTCTGAAATCTAAGCAAAGTACTAGAGAAACAAACAGGAAAATTTTCAGTTAGAAACAAAAAGTTTCTGGCTATATCTCAGAGATGAGGTATTATGATTACTTGATGTATTTACATTATTCGGACTGTTATCCTCATCTTCATTGCCATATTCACAACGTTTCAGCTGTTGTACACACCGGCCTTCCTCAGCTGATTGGAATTTCGTACCGAACGCTTTATTTCATCCAACGGGGTAGATTGTTCTAGTTCCATGCCTCTTCTGGATGTCGTAGTTATTTCCAGTTTTAATTTCCCACTTCTGTGGCCTAGTATTGAACTCACAACATTTTGGGTCTAGTCACTGGATCTAACCAATGTCTTTATCCAGTGGGCCGTGTGTCCTAAACCTTTTTCTGCTAACCATTTACAGAAGCCATTTAGGTAGGTTATTCATGCCCATTAAAACGAGTTTTTTGTTTAAATATGAATTTTCTTTATCAGTATTGTTTTAATAATGGTAAATGCTGAGAAGGGATGAATTTTAAGAAGTTTAATGGCTTCACTTTGGGAAAACATGATTAACTGTATAGTTCACTTCCTTTTAATATACTTATATTTAATTACAATTTTGGCAACGGATTGCTGACTTTTGAGAGGTGAGTTAAGTATTTACACATACTTAATTAAAGTGTCAAAAATCAGAAATTATTTTAATAGATCTCTTTTTCTCTATTACATTATATAACTCACTCCTTTTTTTAGTTTTATTTCTAATTTACTATGCTAAGTTCTATCTATCTATCTATCTTTATATATATATATATATATATATATATATATATATATATATATATATATATATATATATATATAGCTGGCCACTCGTATTCGAGATACCTGTCTATTAGTGGAGCTAGCCAATGTCTATTGCACAAAATCAACCGTGGTTAGATTCGTCTCATAGTTAGAAAGCGGACGTTCTAACCACGCTCTCCCTCTCTCTCTCTCTCTCTCTCTCTCTCTACACACACACACACACACACACATATATATATATATATATGAAGAAATATAGTCTTAAAGTGTGCTATATTTATGGGATAAAGTGCTCAATATCATCGGTGGCCCGATGATTGCATCTAGCATGAAACAGACTCTCGCCTCTAAGTGTTGACTTCTATGTTCACTTTTATATATATATATATATATATATATATATATATATAAACATATATATTCTGTTCATTATCTATCTATCTGTTAATATCTATCTATCTATCTATCTATCTGTCTCTCTCTCTATATGTATATATAAACGCCTAGATAAAATAGTGAAAGAAATTAACACAACAGATAAATTTTAGTAAAATCAGACAAAACTGGAAACTTTTATAAAACAACCACAAAAGACTACAACGATCTAATAAATAAGGATTTACATAAGAACTACAAAAAAGCGAATAACAGTGACCTCAATATGGTTCAGAATAGAAGTAAAAAAATCACTGATAAACTGAAGATCAGTGATAAAGTAGGTCAACTATATGAAAAAGAAGCTACGTAAACTTAAAGGACCACAAACCAGATTTCGAGGCAAATCCGACTGCAAGGATAATTAATCCTAGAAGACCTGATATCGGAAAAATTAGTAAAATGATCCTTGAAAGGGTTAATAAACAAATTAAAGAAAAAAATAGGCCTGAAACTCTGGATAAATACCAAAGACGCGATAAACTGGTTTACTTGTATAAAGGATAAAAACAATTGTACACTAATGCAGTTTGATATTGAAAATAATTACCAATCAATATCTAAAGAACTGTTCATGAATGCGTTGGACATTGCCACCCAGTACACAGATATTACAGAAGAAGAAAAGAACATTATTGTAAATGCGAAAAATCGGTACTGATTCATAAAGGTGAGCAATGGATAAAGAATTCATATGAACACTTTGAAATCACAATGGGATCACTAGACTCAGCTAAGTCTTCTGATATCATCGGTCTTTTTATATTATACAACCTTATAGCGCACCGTGATATTGATTTAACTGACATTGGTTTATACAGGGACGATGTTCTTATGGCTATTAGAAACTCTACTAACTTCAAAATAGATAAAATTAGAAAGGTATTATATAAAGAATTTAAAAGGATGGGTTTAAAAATTACCGTCAGCACTAAATTAAAAAAGTTAAATTCCTTGATATAACATTAGATTTAAAGAAAAATATATACACACCTTATAAAAAACTCAATACCAATCCTTTATATATACACCCTAAATCAAATCACCCCCATCTATAATTAAACATATACCTTTATCTATCCGATAAAGCATAAGTACAAATTCATCAAATGACAAGATTTTCGATGAACATATTCATTTATATAATAAAGCTCTAAAAGATAGTGGCTACAAAAACCCAAAACTAACTCATATTAAAAATGAAAATAGTAAGCAGAGAAAAAACAGAAGTAGAAAAATAATTTGGTATACGCCCCATTACAACCAAATGGTAAAGAACAAATTAGGACAAAAATTCCTCACATTAATAGTCAAGCATTTTCTCAGTGAAAGTAAACTAAGTACTATTTTCAATAAAAATACACTAAAATTAAGTTATAGCTGTACTGATAAATTATTAAGAAACATAATGTTAATATCTTAAATAAACACTTATACCAGAACCAAAAAACTTTAGACAATGGAAAAATAAAAACAAAAACTGATGAGGGTAAACAAAAATTATGTAATTGTAGAAACCCTCAAATCTGTCCTCTACAAAATAAATGTTGCACGGAATCATTAGTATACCAATGCAATATATCTTCTATTGAAAATCCTGAAAACATAATATATATATATATATATAGGTTGCACGGGCCATGATTTCAAAAAAAGGTTCAACCAACATCAAAGTTCGTTTAGGATAAATAAATATAAAAATCAAACATCTCTCTCGAAGTACTTCTGGCACCTAAAAGAATCCAATAAAACACCTACAGTAAAATGGAAGTTAATAAGGAAAGCTAGAATATGTAGGTCATATAATGACCCATGTCCTTTATGCATACATGATACACTATATATTACTAAGTTTATAAAAAATAAAAATTTACTGAATCAAATGAAATAGATATTTTGTGCTGTCATTGTCAAAAGTTTTCTTTAAATAAAATTTTAAATTTAAATTTAAAAAAATAAGACGTGGTAATTTAAATGCTTATATTTGATGTGAATAAATAATTTTAAATACTGTAAGTAATTCTATTACATTTACTTGTTTTATAAAAAAATATAGTCGATTAAATTTAAAAGTAAAAATATTTTAAAATTGGTTTTAAAATTGTAATTAAATAAAACGCATTCTAATGTAAACATCTTTTAAAATTGTAGTTAAATAAAACGTATTCTAACCATAACACCTCTCTCAAAGCAATTCAAACACTTAAAATAATCCAATAGAACACCTAAAGTAAAATGAAATTAATATGATAAGTTAGAATATGTAGGACATTAAATGACCCATGTCCTTTGTAGATACATGAGAAAAATATATATTACTAAGTTTATAAAAAATGAAAGTTTACTGAATCAGTGAAATAATTTAGCTATCTTTGCCGTCATTATCATAAATTGTACTTAAAAAAATGTAACCTGGAAATATACATACTTATACTCGATATGAAAAAATAATTTTACATACTCTAAGTAATTCTAATACATTTACTTGGTTTTAAAAAGAAATATAGTCTATTAAAAATTCAAAATGAACATTTTTTAGAATTGTAGTTAAAACATATTCTAGCCTAAACAGCCCCCCAAAATCTTTAAGTATATAAAAAGAAAAAATGCCGTAAGAATTTTTGCCGTTAAAAATATTTTTTTATAAAAAAACCCAGACGACATGCATTTAGCGAGTGTCAGAATTTGTTGAAAAATACATCCCTACCCATCCCTAAACATAATCCCGCTTTCGAATGTAACTATTAACTGATACAACAAAATTGAAATTGAACTACCTACCACCCCTTGTCTAGATGAGTGGATTTCTCGGTATCCTTGGAAACACTCAATTATGAATCTTTGCCTTGCCTTTAAAACTGTAAATTTAAAAAATAAGACACTCCAAAATTCGCTTGACGAGGAAATGGAACTAATGTTTTTAATTTAATAACAAAATTAAATTCGAAGCATTTAGCTTCCATTTTTGAAACATGGTTATTAATGTGTTGCGAAAAAAACATTTTAAATCAGTTAATTTATAATATTAATGCTCTGTAAATTTACATTGAGCACTATTATGTAAAAATAAAAATATCTATAAGAACACCGGATTATATATCTTACTGTTGTTTCTTTATATATATATATATATATATATATATATATATATATATATATATATATATATATATATATATATAGCTGTCTCTTCATAACTATCTATCTCAGTTTCTTCATATCTATTTAGCTATGTTTTCATATATCTATATTTCAGTATCTTCATATCTATGATTACATCTATCTATCTATATATCTATCTATCTATCTCAGTATATTCATATCTATCTACAGATATATCTATCGATCTATCTTAGTCTGTTAATATCTATCTATGTATCTATCTATCTCAGTCTTCATATCTATCTATAGATATATCTATCGATCTTAGTCTGTTAATATCTATCTATTTATCTATCTCAGTATATTCATATCTATCTATCTATCTATCTATCTATCTCAGTATATTCATATCTATCTATAGATATATCTATCGATCTATCTTAGTCTGTTAATATCTATCTATCCCAGTCTGTTCATATCTATCTATCTATCTATCTATCTATCTATCTATCTATCTATCTATCTATCCCAGTCTGTTCATATCTATCTATCTATCTATCTATCTATCTATCTATCTATCCCAGTCTCTTCATATCTATGTCATCCTATCTTACGTGCCCTTATTTGTATTATCGATAAACGTACTTTAATAAGCAACGAAAACATTAGCCATTCCTTTAAAATGTAGCAAATACTAAAAACAGTTGTGAATTTTGCATATTTATTATCATTTTTCGTTTTAATCTTTTCGCTCCAAGCAAGGCGATAATGCCACTAAGACACAAGTGATTACTGAAACTGAAAGAGAATGCGAAGATTTTATTAAAGAGAAAGGACAATAAAAGAACGAATTTCAGTAAAACGGAAGTTGCGATTGACGTTGCATTTAAAATCGATGACGGAAACTGAGATGCCAGATCAGGACGAGTAAATATGCAGAGCCATCTTTGGATATTGGCGAGAATCACGAGATATACATCAGCAGCTTCAGACCAGATATGGCAGCAATATTCAGTGTACGGACGAATGGCAGATTTATAAATGTGCAAAATGGATCCCGAGAGAGAACATGGGGTCTGGTGCAGAGTGAACCAACCTACCTAGCAGCAGATCTATCGGCAGACTCATATTCGAATGAAAAACTATCTTTTGGAAAATAAAAACGGCATTTAACACTGAACCTACCTTCTAGCGAGGAAACAAAGTGTTATTTTCTTAAAAGAATTTTCTCTAGATTCCATTAACGATAATAAACATACACTTTTGGAAAATAACGATATTGCAATCAAAAGTTGCAGAAAATATTTTAATGGATTCTTCTACCCTTTCGGTTAGCGTAATTGTTATGAACGAACAAAATCGAATTGGCAATGCGAGCTTAAATTTCAAATTAGTATTTTCAATTTTGCATGTTCGCAAAAGAGTTTAGGTACATCATCTCACAAGCGTCCTAAGAGTGAGAGGTAGGGGAGGGAAGATAGAGATAGGGGATATTACATTTGAGTAGGTAAAAATTGTGGAGTTAGTTCTTGTAGTAATTGGGAATGTTATTTTTTGGTTTACTATAAGATTTCTAGTGATAACCCCAACATAGATACATTCAATTCAACTCTAGAAATCTTATAGTAAACCAATTTTTTTATGTATGTATTTTTCTTCTCGAACAAATGGAAAAAAGCAAGTGACGTTTCACATCCGGCTTGCCTGCAAGCGGGATTGTTCATAACCATTTTCGAGTCTCACCCGTCGAAGTGCAGTTGAAATGCACTGAAACCAAGTTGCATTTTTGTAGTGAGTAAAATGGTTTTGTCTATATGATAAAATTATAATATATATATATATATATATATATATATATATATATATATATATATATATATAATAGCTGGCCACTCATATTCAAGATACGTGTCTATTAGTGTAGCTAGCCAATCTCTATTGCACAAAATCAACCGTGGTTAGATTCGTCTGATAGTTAGAAAGCGAATGTTCTAACCTTTCTCTCTCTCTCTCTCTCTCTCTCTCTCTCTCTCTCTCTCTCTCTCTCTCTATCTCTCTCTCTAATGGATTCTTCTACCCTTTCGGGTAGCGTAATTATTATGAGCGAACAAAAAGCGATTTGACAATGCGAACTCAAATTTCAAATTAGTATTTTCAATTTTGCTTGTTCGTAAACAGTTTTTTTCCCCGTTAGCGGCGGGATATTTTGTCATGTCCAGATACGGGCCTCTCTGAAACTGTCAAAATCCGGGTTTTTGTAAGACGCCTCATAACAATAAAACCAGTTGAAAAACAGCAGTTATCAAGAGGTGGTGTCTTGTGAAGTCGGTCCTGACAGCATTTTTTTTCCTCAAGGTGATATAGTTTCCGAGGTATTGTTATTATTGTTACCTGTCGTCTATTTTCCCTCTCTGTCTATTAACTCCGTAGTTGCTGGGAGAGGTCTTTCCTCCAACACTCTTGTCGTACATTATTACAGCATCAACCCGTCTCTTCACAATCTGTGGGTTAAATAACAGGGTATCATTCTCGGTTTTGGTGTCAGCTAATCGAAGGGGAGGACATTTCTGAATTCAAAACCACTAAAAAGCAAACAAGAAACTTCACCTATACTTTTCCCACGAATTCGTGTCAGTTCTCAGATAATAAGAAAAAGAACTGTGGAGAGCCATGATTCTGAAACTTTTGGAGGGACATATTGAAAACCTACTAAGCAAAGCAAGTGAAAGTTTCTATTAAGGGCATTTATATTCATTTTGCAATAACCGTCGAGGGTAAATGTTATATTACGTGCTAATAGTAATATGGCACGGACAAAGACGGTTGATAAATAGTACGAGGTTTATTGTAGAAACCAGTAAAACAAGCAAGGAAGTAATAGTTATGCGCACGGTCGGTGCAAGTCAGTACAGTTTTGTGCGTGCTGCTATCGGAAGGCCGCTAGTCTCGCAGATCCCAGCTCGACACTCCCGTCCGCTGTAATCACGGATACTTATAGGCGGTTACCACATATAATACCGCCACAAATGGAGGTGGCAGGTTATTCCATCATATCAGCAAAGCATTAATCCGCTGCCATTTGCCGCAACTTGACAACGTTTTGGTCATAAGCAGGTAATTGTACCTGGACAGAAAATGCAATCTTTGGGCCAAATTCTTCATAGAAGATATAATCTTACGACCTAATAACCCAAACACAGTCACATCATAATATTTGACAAAATATTGTCACATCACAATTTTAATAAAATATGTAACGAATTTCACTGTGAATACCGCATCAATTTTTAGAAACGTAATCTCATTGTCGTTAGCAGTGATGTTCCCTTGTCAAGCAGATGTAAGATGAGATCCTAAAAAACAGACTGCCATTGTAAGCACCGGCATTTTTTCACACTTTACCGAATTCGAAAAGTTGACATTCGAAAGGTCGGGGTAGCAATGAGCGTTAGGTAGGCGCATTTAATATGAACATAGCCTGTAGAATCCTGGAATTTCCGATTCAACGTCGTCTATACGCCATTTTATATCAAATCACCAGTCTTTAGGAAATTTTCTATTTCTCAGTTTATCATTCTCTCAAATTATGCAGAAAAACCCAATTCATTTGACAAAAGATCACCTAATTACAGGCCCAAGATCCACTCAATGTAGATGTCATTCAATTAGATTTCTGATATAAATTTAATAAGTGGTAGTAGAAAGTGAGTTTTATGGAAATATATTGGACCGATGAGCATTAAGAAATAGAGCCAGATATTGACTCTTGACTTGAAAAGGCTAAGATTATCACGTTCAGGGAAACATCCACGAGAGTGTTCATTCCACAATATGAGAGAGACTTTCGTGTTCAGATTAGAATAGGGGAGAAATAAGGGTGATTTGAATTTATGGAAGTGTCATAGCGAATAATGTAAAGGTCTGAACTAGTAGAACTAATGAATGGGGTTTATATAAACTTTTGCCATAGAAATTGTAATAGGCTTGCAATATTGTGCCTTTGAGGAAAGAGGCTATAGGGAGAAAGCAACATGAAACTGCGTAAAAGATTTTAAAGCTCTATCGATTTTACAAGTCGAGGTTTGAGCAGTTCTAACCCTGATATGCAGCAATATTGGTTCAATCAGACTCCTGTACAGACAGAATCAGGCAGAAGGAGTCAGGTACTTCCTGAAGCGGTAGAATATAGCGACCGTTTTCCAGCATTTTTAGCAATGAATTGTATAAAACTCCTCATTTAACGACCCCCGGACTTACGACCAATTATAATATTTCATAAAATAAATAAAAAATTTAAAAGTCGATCCAGTCAATATTGTATGCCCCTGGGCAAATTAATTGAAGCAACCGCTTTAGTTACCTTTATTTCACAATACAGTCAGTTTTAGACCCACTGGAGTGACAGGGTGTAATGGATTTCCATTTTTTCACAGATTAGGTGATTTGCAGTGGTGTGCAGTAGCATGAATCTGTTTTCGGGGTGTATGAGGAAATTTGTTTGGCCTTGAAAAATATTTCGTCATCCGTGATTACATCAAATTTTTATCACCCCCAGACACTATTGTCTCTACTGTCGATTAGTTGTCCTACGGCCACTGTCTGCGATGGACATTACTCCAAGGACGCGTACAAATATTGTAACGCTGCACGAACACACTGGCAAGCCTTACCAGTGAGCAAATCAAAGTACTATCGACTGACTTGGAAACTCTCCTGCTTTAAATCCAATTGAGAATCTGTAATCAATTTGCAAGGAACGATTTGGACACACGAAATACTAACATGTGCACTGGGTCATGTTTCATTGGAAAAATACGAAAAAATGTTAAATAATAATGGAAATATTCGTTTTGTTTCAATTAATTTGCACAAGGGTGTACGTTGTAGGAAATCATTTAACGTTTTTTTTTTCTGCAAAAGAACCAAATTTCATAAAACGAATAAATAAAAAATTAAAAAAATTAAAAATGTATTTTTATTTACTCTATTCAAACCTATGTCCAGCATAGAATATAGAGTAAATACTCACAAACATCCTAGAATACCCAATGGGCTAGCAAGCCTGGCCAATGGCCCTCAACATGAAGCTGGTGAAAACCTACGTCCATCAAAGGATCTTCACAGCCTGAGAAGAAGGCATCTATGTTGTCGAAATGGAAACGTTGTTTGCATATTTAAATACTATCACTGTACCGTTTTTTTAATTACATTTTACTAATTTCAACTTCAATTTCAGTTTTTATTTATAAGTACAATGGTCATTCAATAAATAAGTTGAATTTTTCGGTATAAGGACTTCTAATACAGATTGAAGCTTACTCTCTTTTATTTTTTTGGTTTTACTTCTTTTTCACATGGATTTAATTTCTTTTGCAGATTAAAAAAATCTTTGAGAATTTTGGCGATTAACAAAGATGGCCGAACAAGAAGCATGCTCCAGGATTGAACAGCAGTCAGTTATCAAGTTTTTGGTTGCTGAAGGGTGCAAACCAGTTGAAATTCATAGGAGAATGTCAACTGTGTATGGTGCCACATGTTTCAGCCAAGAAATGTCTACAAGAACTGAGGTCTCCTGAGGTGATCGAATCAGTCAATGACCTCATTCAGTCTGACAGAAGGGTGACAGCGGATGACATTGCAATGACTTTGAGCTTATCTGTTGGGACAAATGCAGGGGTCATCAGTCAGAAGGAGTTATCTTGCATCATGACAACGCAAGGCCTCACACAGCAGCCCAAACGGTGCAGACCATCAACGAGCTGGGCTGGGAACTGCTCCATCATCCCCCTTACAGCCCAGACCTCGCCCCTTCAGACTTTCACCTGTTTGGTCCCTTGAAAGCGTTCACGAGAGACACGAAGTTCAAAAGTGACGATGAAGTCAAAAGTGTTGTGAGCGACTGGCTGAGACATCAGACCAAAGATTTTTACGCTGAGGGAATACGGAAGCTTGTGCACAGATGGGAAAAGTGTTTGACAGTGCTGGGAGACTACGTTGAAAACAAAAAAGTAAGCTTCTATCTGTATTAGAAGTCCTTATACCGAAAAATTCACCTTATTTATTGAATGACCCTCGTATGTTTTAAGACCTTCACATCCCTGATTGTTTTATCAGTTGCATCGGTAAGGAAAAAAACTGTTGTGCGGGGTATGTGTTCTTCCAAAAAGACCGCGTAAAAGATTTCTAAATCAGTCATGGCTGAAAAGTGATGACTGTGTAGCTCCAGGCCGGGTACGACCGAAATTCTCTATTTTTCGCCCCATCTTACTCTTCCAAAACAGAATAAGGCGGGAAGAGTCAGGTACTTTCTGGTGCGATAAAACATGCCGACAATTTATCAGTATCCTTAGTAATGGAGAATTCTTCAGTTCTATTTGAGCTCTGGAGTGAACGCCAGTCCCAGTGGACGTTTAATGCATAGATCCAGAATGCGTACGTTTCCCGGGTGACTGCAGAAGACTTGGGGGTCAGATCGGCGATGATTAAATGATATTATCTTAGGTTTTGAGGTACTAATAGCTACAAACACCTTTATTCCCCACTGAATAGTTAAACCGAGGAGCTATCGAGGTTGTTTCAAGACGCTTTCTTAAACTGTGTTCGCCTGAACAATGATGCGTAATATTTGATCTAACAAATATTACATATTATATGTGCAGAAACACGTAGTTGCATTTACACATGAACAGGCATACTCAATGAAAGAAGAAAATATCAACCTTGATCCAGGGAAAATTAGGTAGAATATTTTTCTATCTCAGTATAAAAGTGACGAAAAATGAGAAAATAAACAGTTACAGTTAGAATGGTATCTAGTGACGAGTGGGCGCAGCGATGGTTAGAGGGCCCGTCTACGAAATTCTAGAGTCGAGATGCTGTAAATGACATCTATCAGCTAATCATAAATTTTATATTTGCATTAATCCTATATGTATACATATATATATTGAATGTTAAAGACAACATAGTCTTGCATATTTTCTTTTGACTTTTCTCATATTTCGAAACCATTTTCAAATAAAAAGTCACATTAGAGAATATGAGAAAATTCAAAAGAAAATATGCAAGACTATGTTGCCTTTAACATTCAATACTACATGTTTAAAAGAAAGGTTGCTGCCAAATTACACACACACACACACACACATATATATATATATATATATATGTGTGTGTGTGTGAGTGTGTGTGTGTTGATGTAATAGGAAAGAACAGTCAGATTAATAATTCAAAGTTCTATGTAATGTATATTTTAACTGTTAGAATTAGAAATATATATCTTGACCGTGTTTTGAAACAAACAAAAATGAAACATTTTATAAAAAATACATATAACAAACTATTTCTAATTCTAACAGCTAAAATATAATCCTTGAAAATGGCTAAATGTATAGCCGAAAGCGCTCGGATAAAAAGAACATTCGGACAGTTTTTATATAATTTATCATCCGAAAAGAAAAACATTATTAGATCGCATGAGAAATTGTACAAATTCTATTGGACAAATATATATATATATATATATATATATATATATATATATATATATATATATATATATATAGAGAGAGAGAGAGAGAGAGAGAGAGAGAGAGAGAGAGGTGGAGGCATGGTGGAGTAATGGATAACGGCTTGGATTGAGGAATCGGAGAGCCGAGTTTGAATTCCAGTCGAATCCATTGCATTCACTTACGAAAGGGAAAGGTGTGAATCCTCTTCTTCTCCCTCCAACTATGGGTAAATAGCAGGACAGACTGGGTTCTATAGCCTTGGATGGCAACTGGTCTAGGAGAAGGACAACTCTGAATTCAAAACCTGCGGAGGCTCGTTTGGGGACCTTGTGGCATTCGCTGCACCAGATCCCTGTATTCGTCCCTCCAAAAAGTGTGGATGGCCCTGCACAAAGCCTTCACCACTATAATCAAATCTTATGTGTCGGTGTCGGGCTTTCAGTTTCTAGGAACTGATCTGCCTGACCCTCATACGTCGAGTTCTTATACGTTATTTTCAATGGATAATTTGAGTAGATGAACTGTTTTTTCATTTATTTATTAAAAAGGATATTTATTTATTTCCATTTTTCCCGGCCTGGATATTCAAGAAATCTTGTGAGAAAGATTCACACATTTCAGTAGGATTCGAACACGCGCCCCCTAGGGAAAACCATCATTAGATTTGACGCGCTTTGAGCTCTCGGCCAGGAAGAACATCCTGCTCTAACAAATCCCGAATACTTTTGAACGCAGACTTTTAAAAAAAGATACACACCACACGACTTCCCAAGATACGTTGACGACATGTTTATATTAGTATGTTACAGTAAAGAAATCAGAAACTTAAAATCAGACTTTAAAAAATATCAACATCAATAAAATCCCATTCCTCGATGATTACGTAGAACTTAACTCTGACGCATTTGGCAGCTCCTCATATATATATATATATATATATATATATATATATATATATATATATATATATATATATATATATATATATATATATATATATAGTAATTCATATATATATATATATATAGTAATTCATATATATATATATATATATATATATATAGTAATTCATATATATACATATATAGTAATTCATATATATATATATATATATATATATATATATATATATAGTAATTCACCAATTCTTCTACGTAGTACTTAACTCTGATGCATTTAGCAGCTCCTTGTATATATATACACACACACACAAACACACACACACAAACACACACACACACACACACACACATATATATATATATATATATATATAGTAATTCATATATATATAGTAATTCATATATATATATAGTAATTCATATATATATATATATATAGTAATTCATATATATATATAGTAATTCATATATATATATATAGTAATTCATATATATATATATATATATATATATATAGTAATTCATATATATATATATATATATATATATATATATATAGTAATTCATATATATATATATATATATATATATATATAGTAATTCATATATATATATATATATATATATATATATATATATATATAGTAATTCACCAATTCTTCTACGTAGTACTTAACTCTGATGCATTTACCAGCTCCTCCTATATATACACACACACACACACACACACACACACACACACACATATATATATATATATATATATATATATATATATATATATATATATATATATATATATATATATGTATATCCTTACTTGATCCACTATCTATTGGTCTGGATGGATCGGCTTTAGAAAGAATTCACAAGCCCTTGGGTTTTGAATACTTGAATGGGTATCCACACCGAATTTAGAGAGTACCGGCGTTATGTAAGGGTCTAGTCAGTTTCTCCTTTGTCACTGAGGCCCGTTGGTTCAGTGCTATTTATGCTTTCACTTTATCGTAACTGCCCGGGGGTTCTATTTTGGGTTGGGGATGCGCAATGTTGAATAGTGAATAGTGAAATGGCCATCCAGTGCTTTCTGCATTCTGTTGAGGATTCCTTTTGACTCGATGAATTACTATAAATGATTATTCAATTCCCCCAAAATATCTACCACACACACACACACACATGCATACATACACACACACATATATATATATATATATATATATATATATATATATATATATATGCATATTTCATTGAGAACGACAGAAAACGTGCTTTTATTTAGTTTTTTATACAATTTCTCATGCGATCTAATATTTTTTTTCTTTTCGGATGATAAATTATATAAAAACGAACATTCGGGCAGTTTTTATATAATTTATCATCCGAAAAGAAAAAAAATATTAGATCGCATGAGAAA
>OZ038513.1:74294180-74354180 GCA_964036315.1 Acanthosepion esculentum
CCCATGAAATTGTTACAGGTTCTATGTCCGTAATTATTATTATTATTGTCCTTCATTTCGTTAATTCACACGACCGTTACGCCCTGCCAGTACTTCATAATAATGGACTATTCAGTTGCTTGCAAAGAGTGGAAAAGACACGACTTGGTAGAGAGAAAAAAAGAAACGCTATCAGTGGTTCCGGTGATAAAATGAATGAGAGAAGGAAGTGAAGATAGCCGTGTTTAACGGCTGTTTCATTGAAATGGAATAAGTTATCAATTTCAAAACTTTTCATTTGTACCCCCTTACTTCTTAAAATAACGACTGGCATTCATATTTATGATTGTTATTGCAATATTTTGTTAAAGTTGTTAAGCTCAAATATTTAACGATGCGACAGGAGAATTTCTATGGATATTTTATTGTCATAAAACTCGCCATGAGCTTATTCAATCATTAACTGAAGAATTAAGGTTCAACAGAAAATTAAAAAAAGGAAAACCATGAAACTTTCATAGGTCTTTCTAGTTATTATTATTATTATTATTATTATTATTATTATTATTATTATTATTATTTCTTTTGATTTCTGTTCTATGCCCATTCCCTTCCGGGTCCCAACCAGAGACCTAAGGTCAGAAATGACTTCATCATGTTTTTGATCATTTTTGTAAAGAAAAAACAACAAAAAACACATTTTATATAGATAAAGCTCTTCGTAATATGTCAGCTGTACTTGTGGGTACAATTTTTAAAAAACTTTCTTTAAAGAATGGGTTAGCAGTTTGAATGAGCCTATCGGAACCTTTTCTGATCCATCCGAGTACTCCAACTACAATTGGAATTATTGATGCCCGCATGTGCCACATTTTGTAGATTTCTACTTCAATATCCTTGCATTTTGATAGTTTTTTGAAGATCTTCAAGGATACATTATAGGTACTGCCATGACAATAAGAAAGCAAATTCTGTTCTTATGGTCTTTGATTATTATTATTATTATTATTATTATTATAGTAGCCTATTGTCTTTAATATTAATATTATCATCATCATTGTTATTGTTGCTACTAGCAGTATTACCCGGTCTTGGGCAGGTTTATAAAAATCTCAAATAGACATAATCCCATGAGGTCATTATACTTTGTATTTAAGAATTTCAAAATATATCGTCAACCTTAGATTTGTCCTGAAATGTCGCCTTAATCAAAATTATTTCATCAAATCTTTCAGAAAATATTTCTATATATCATTTATGAAAATTCAGGAAAGCCTAATTAACAACTAATGAATTAAAGAGAAAAACTTTAAACAAAATTTTTATAAAAAGATATGAAATGAAAATACAGGATGATGGCTGATACAACGCCAACGCCTGGTTGATCTCAAATATGAGCAGCGCGAATGCGACACTCTAGTCCTGCTAAGGTCTTACATTCTGTTGTTCAGATGCGGCAACGTTTGCAGCCTCTTGCAGCAGTTGTTATATTAGTACATTGGTGAACCTTCATGAATCGTTTTAGACAGAATTGGGGAGCACATGTAAATCAAAGATAGAATAAATGACAATCAAGATGTGATGTTCCACACTAACCCAAACAAAATGCAAGCAAGGAAACCCTTATCAATACAGAAAAAAATATTAACAGCGGCTAAACCTGAAACAACTATTTTCATGAAATATTACAGGGTGGCCCCCAAAAACGGGAAACTTTTTAACAATCCAATAAAACCAAGAGTGATGTAAGAAAAAATATTTAATTCATAGTAATTGAAACCTTAAAACATGCCATTTAAGAAACAGTGATGGAATTTTTCATTTTTTTTAAATTACGTCCTGTAGATGGCGTCCTCCTGTACGAATGCATTTTTGAAATCTGCTGTTGAGATTCCTCATTGACTGCTGCAACATCTCAGCTGGGATACTGTGAATTTCCTTCTCGTTACTAAAACGGCGAAATGTTTACTTGCTCAAGGTCACTGTCGCGCAGTGTTGCCACTTGCTCATGTCTGGCAATACGCACTTCAAAAATTCCCGTTTTTGGGGGTCACCCTGTATTTTAAGAATATTTTATAATTTTCAACCGACAGCAGTACTGTCTGGTCGGTCAATGAATACTGAATGTTTCCTTATAAGGAAACGGCTGGTGTTATCATTATCATAATCAAAAGCATTGATATACGTAATTATTTTCCGAATATCCAAATAAAAGAAATGAAATATGAATTCTAGACGCAGTTTCTTACAATACAACCTCGATTCTGTTTTCGTTGGTGTTATAGTGGAACAACCTGGCACACCTCGACATGGATTGGTCAGTCTATAAAAGACGAGCTATTGAAGAAGAGGGGAAGTGAGACAGACAGAGAGAGCGAAGGCGACCCTTACGAACCTCCGTGACTTATCTCCTGTTTTCCTTAGTATTACGAACTCTTGCTCATTTGTACTTTACGTACAATAAACCATTGTTATTTGTTACCTGATGTGTTATTGTAATCTTTCCACTCGGGATTACTTTGTTGATTATATCGTATAATCCACGATATAACAGTGGGGAAATTCATAATCTATTGCGGTGAAATACGTAATTAATTTCCAAACCCCCTAATATAAAATATAGGTTGGTAGGGTTTCGAGATATACAATATTAGCATCACCTACTAGATGCTAGTTGGGGAAGGTTCTTTATGAATGAAAACCAACAACAGTTAACATAGAGGTACCCTTATTAAAAGCAAAAAGGTTGAGACCAGCTGGATCTAGCGTTAGCACTGATGGTTTGCTGATCAAGGTATCAAATTTGAAAGGCTCTTCAAATCTAATTCACCTAAAATCAGAGGGCAAATCGGTTGGATTATTGGGGTCCTGGTAACTGAAGGAAACATTTTTCCCTATCGTAGAATGTAGGGTTGTCTGATATATAAGAGGTGTTTGATAGACATTTTAGTGCTATTGAAATATTTTAGGCGATAGATATTTCTGAGAAAACCAATGGACATTAAAACTTATAGTTCCAGTCTTTAGGGAAGAACACTATGCTACCAAGGAAAGTGCAATGACTTATTTGGGTTTTGAATCGCCTCAGAAGTGTGTTAATTGACTTGTACAGTTAAAACACTTTAGGAATCTGTTGCAACGACTTGCGTTTTATTTATTCAACCCAATCGATTTCCAAAAATCCATTGGGTTAGGGTTAACAAATTCTTGTTCTTGTTTGTAATATGTTTTTTTTTAAATATTATGTTTTATTTTCCATAATTTTGCTACACGTGTTTCCGGTATCGCGACCGTCATCAGACAAAGCGTGGAGATTTTACCTATTATTAAAAATAACTAATTTCTTCTTATGTTTTTCGATGGTAAATGTTCTCGATATGAGACATTCTCTTTTCTGTGTGTTAGTGACTCAAATGTCTTTCTTGAACTGGCAGTGAAAAGGTCTGCGTGAAGAGTTATAAAACAATTATGATTGGTCCGCGAAATGGTGAAGGAGTTAACGGCATTCTTTTCTTTTAATGACCCCTGTGTGTTCTTAGATCTATTTCCATTTTCTTGTGTTCTTATCAGCATGCGTGTATATTTTGTATATATGTATGGAGAGGGAATTACACATCATTTTACAAACAAAAAAACATAACCGATATTTTTAGTCTTTCCAGGTCTTTTGACTGATTCCAAAAATATGTTATGGTGTGCTATTATTCTTTGATTTCTCTCTGATCTCTGTAAAACAACGTCATTTTCAATGTTGTGTTTGTCAATATGTATATATATATGAGAAATTGTTAGGAGGATTTGAGATAATCATAATTAAGTAATTCATCGAGTTTTAGAAGAAACCTCAACAGAATGCAGAAAGCACTGGACGGCCGTTTCGTCCTATATTTGGCACTCATCAGCAGTGCACATCCATTACCATTAATTGAACCCCGGACAGTTACGTTATTAAGCAAACGTCATACAAACCGTGCCACGGGCCCCGGTGACGAAGAGGCAACGAATTAGACTTGACATAGCGCCGCTCAATCACCAGGGCCCCTGGCACAGTTGGTATGACGTTTGCTTAATAACGTAACTGTCCTGTGTGTCTGTGGGGAGGTGCTTGTTTGCCTATATTTCCTAGATTAAGTGTTGTAACTATTTACACTATTCACATCGTTCGGACTGTTGTCTTCAACTTTGTTGCCATATTCACGACGTTTCGGCCGTTGTACGCTCCTACCTTCTTCAGGATCTGTCTATATTTCCAAGATGAGGTATTGTAACTATTTACACTATTTACATTGTTCGGACCGTTGACCTCATCTTTGTTGACATATTCACAACGTTTCAGCCGTTGTACTATCTGGCCTTCTTCAGGATCTGTCTCTATCTCTAAGATGAGGTATTGTAACTATTTACACTATTTATACGCTGCGGCTTTCTTCAGCTGATATGCGTTGGAATTTCGAAACGTAATCTTTATTTAGTCGACGGGGGTCGATTTTTCTAATATCACGTCTTTTTAGTAACTAAACTCTCCAAATGGCCAGGTATTGAACCCACAACTTTTTGGCGTCTAGTCACTTTTTGGGATTACTTCAACTAACTGGGTCATGTGTCCTTGGGGAAATCAGTGAATCAAGTACTTATAAACCTAATGTCTCAGTAAACATTTTTTTACCAGAGTTCATAATACAATTTTTTTGTTATTCTTCACTTACTTTAACTCTCTGTATTACTGGTTTCCATATTGTATTCATGTCTATGCTTGGTCGGCTCAGGAGATTTCTGGGATTTAACATAATCGTTGACTGCGCTTAGGTTTTCGTATTTTCCAGTGATCTTCTTGTGTCTATTATTTCAAATTCATCCCACTTTTCCCTCCATACATGGTAAGCCATGTCTGACTTTTCTTTTTCTCTCGTGTTCCAGCTTTACGATGTTCTTACAGTTTTATCTTAAGGAGACGGCCTGTTTGTCCTTTATATTTTTGCCACAGCTGCACGCGATGTGTACAAATGTATCTTGGTTCTTTGGGGGGGGGTACCCTTATTTGCGACCCATGTCAACCTTCATATATCTGAAATTAAAAAAGAAATATCAATAATGTTTCTAAAATACATGTGTTGTAATGGAATGTCCCACACTCCCTATCGCCTATGTGGACCGACTATATCAGTAGATATATATATAGTGAATACAGGATTTACTTGGGACTTGCTTCAGCAATTAGTTTTTAGAGATTCGTCTCTAGCTAAGCTAGTCGAACTCTTTGCCTTCAGACAGAGAGGAACGCAGACGAGGCTATACCAAAGGGCAGAGTCTCGTCTGGGGTGGGAGACAGCAACCCGACCCCGTTTTTACGAGGTCCACGGGAAATTTTTGCCCGAGCCTACGGACTCGATTTTTTACTCCGCATTAAATAACGACCTTGTGCCACTCCTGCTCGCGGGGAGGTAAGGTAAATAACCTTGCTTCGGCAATTAGTTGGAGAGTCGTCTCTAGCTTTGCTGGTCGAACTCTCTGCCTTCGGACAGAGAGGAACCTAGCCGGAGGGTAGAGTCTCGTCTGGGGTGGTAGACAGCTACCCGACCCCGTGTATACGGAGTCTACGGGGACTTTTTGCCCGAGCTTACGGGATCAGTTTTGCCTCGCATTAAAAAACGGCCTTGTGCCATATCCTGCCTCTCGAGGAGGCAAGGTAAATATCCTTGCTTCGGGAATTACTAGCTTTCTAACCGATTCCCAGTCTTTCAATCGTGTACGCTCTTTTACAATAAACCTCTCTTCTTTCACCTACGCGCGTGTTGTTTTTCCTTCACTCGAGTATCGCCTTTGTCTGTTCGTAAACTCTTTAAGGATTCAACAACATGTTTATTTACAGCATTGGTTCCAAACCTTAAGCTCATGGCACAATTAGAAACCAGATTTTTTTTCTGTGGCCCATGAAATTCATCATCATCATCATCATCATCATCATCATCATCATCATACCCTTGATTTTGTACTCGTAGCGCGGATCCGAATGCAGAAGCCACACCAACTCTTTTCCACAACGGTGTATCAACAGGAGCGACCATGAATTCTGGTACAGTCATATCTGTTCATTTTTTTTATATTGCCCAACTAATTTTCGCGTTAGCGTTTCTCCTATGTCCACCTTCAACGGAGCCTTGTATGATTGTTTTGCGCAGGCTGTTGTGCATCGTAAAGTATCCAAACCACGCTATTTTTCTCCGTTTGACAGTGGCAAGAAGAAATTCCTGGTGTCCCACAAAATGTTCAACCCATTTCCACACAAACTCATTGGAAATTAAATTATTATAGTGTAAATAATTACTTTCATTTTGTCGCCCATAAGCTGTAGCCCATATATTAGCCTTGTTAGGAAATATTGATTTCCACTATGACGAATAACCTTCAAGTTGCATAATAAAATCTTACAACTAAGCAATTTTATGTCGTCCCAATAAAATATATAAAAGGAAATTACCTATATATTTACCAGTTAAATTACGTATCAGCCTATCCTAAACAATACATTAATATATGCTGGTTTATAGCAATTTATTTTTTAAAAATCACTGAATTGCAAAATTAAATTCCATATAATTTTGATGCGAGATACACAAGGTTATCTCCCATTAAAAAGCTAAAAATAGATATATAGATGATTACGAGAATAGAACACCATCACGAGAACTGCACGAGAGATCGTTAGGCGCGAAAGTGAAATATTCTCTTTAGTTCCTGGCAGTAAAACTAGAAAGACGTACGTATTCATTCTCGTGACAATCAACATACGATATCTAGTCCTTTGCCAAGAAATGCATGCACACCTTGTATGAACATTTCATATATATATATATATATATATATATATATATATATATATATATATATATATATATATATATATATATATATATATATATATTAATACATTTTTATGTTTATGCATTCTTTTTTATAGATACAAATATTTAAGTAAATGCTCTGTTTATAATAAACAGTATTTACAACATTTACCGGCCTGAATGTCAGAGAAATCTTTATAGAAAATATGCGTCCTCCGACAGGAATCGAACCTGTATCCTATACGGAACCGTCATATAGCCGGACGTGCTTTACCGATTTAGCCACAGAGGAGCGTTTCGGTTAGCAAGGTCGATGTTACTGTTTTTAAACATAAAATATCTTAAAATAATTGTCGGACTTTGTCCATTTCATAATGTGTGACGTCATTGTTACATTTGGATACGCATCAAGCAGATATGAATGTACGTGAGAAAATCATGGAAAATTGTAGTTTAAACATATTGCAAACAAAACCGAAATTCAGCGAGTGTGGATATTGCTGTAACACTAAAAACCCATTGCTATATTCCATGAAACAATCTGACATTATTTCGATCTGTCAGAGATGGTGTCTTGTTCTGGCCATTCAAGGACGGGTACACCAAACACATAAACTGGGGTACGTTCATCAGTCTAAATAGCGAGGTAGGCTATGGCATGTAAACAATCTTTTATTCATACTAGGAATCTAACAGCGTAGATGGGGCCAGAGGGGGGATTTTGCTAAATTTTTAGGGATGCAAAAAATTAATTGGGTTAAGAAAATACGTAGAAAGCTAGAATTTTATAACAGCTCATAGCTATTATGGAGGCTTAATTGTTTCAATTACTCCGGGCGCTCAAAACCCAACCGAGGGCGTTGAATGCCAATGGTCCCAATTTATACCAAGCAAATATATCACATACCATTACACCACCCCTACCCCCGCAGCTACCACAGCATGACCTGTTTATACAAAGCATGATTTATATTTTGATATTTTTATACCATATTATGACCATGCCATTCGAATATCATTGGGTACATCTAAACTCATCGTACCAGACAAAGTTCTTCCAAAATTCCATGGTTCACTTTTTATGGGCTTTAGTGAGCTATGATTTTCTTGTTTTTGTCGTACAGGAGTGGCCCTCAGAGTAACCTTCTGCTGCTGTAGCTCAACTGCCTCGAGGTTCGGAGTGTTGTGCTCTCAGAGATGAACTTCTGGATAGATAGATAGATAGATATGAACAGATTGGGATAGATAGATAGATAGATAGATAGATAGATAGATAGATAGATAGATAGATATGAACAGACTGGGATAGATAGATAGATAGATAGATAGATAGATAGATAGATAGATAGAAACAGAATTAGATAGATAGATAGATAGATAGATAGATAGATAGATAGATAGATAGATAGATAGATAGGAAAATAAATAAATAGATTTAAAACGATATAGCATTTTGATAGATAGATAGATAGATAGATAGATAGATAGATAGATAGATAGATAGATAGATAAGAAAAGAATCGGATAGATAGATAGATAGATAGATAGATAGATAGATAGATAGATAGATATGAACATACTGGGATAGATAGATAGATAGATAGATAGATAGATAGATAGATAGATAGATAGATAGATAGATAGATAGATAGGAAAATAAATAAATAGAATTAAAACGATATAGAATTTAGATAGATAGATAGATAGATAGATAGATAGATAGATAGATATGAAAAGAATCGGACAGACAGACAGATAGATAGATAGATAGATAGATAGATAGATAGATAGATAGATAGATAGATAGATAGATATGAAAAGAATCGGACAGACAGATAGATAGATAGATAGATAGATATGAAAAGAATCGGACAGATAGATAGATAGATAGATAGATAGATATGAACAGACTGAGATAGATAGATAGATAGATAGATAGATAGATAGATAGATAGATAGAAACAGAATTAGATAGATAGATAGATAGAAACAGAATTAGATAGATAGGTTGATAGATAGATTGATAGATAGATAGATAGATAGATAGATAGATAGATAGATAGATAAGAAAATAAATAAATACATTTAAAACGATATAGAATTTTGATAGATAGGTAGTTAGATAGATAGATAGATAGATAGATAGATAGATAGAGAGATATGAAAAGAATCGGACAGACAGATAGATAGATAGATAGATAGATAGATAGATAGATAAATAGATAGATAGATAAGAAAATAAATAAATACATTTAAAACGATATAGAATTTTGATAGATAGGTAGTTAGATAGATAGATAGATAGATAGATAGATAGAGAGATATGAAAAGAATCGGACAGACAGATAGATAGATAGATAGATAGATAGATAGATAGATAGATAGATAGATAGATAGATAGATAAGAAAATAAATAATTACATTTAAAACGATATAGAATTTTGATAGATAGGTAGATAGATAGATAGATAGATAGATAGATAGATAGAGAGATATGAAAAGAATCGGACAGACAGATAGATAGATAGATAGATAGATAGATAGATAGATAGATAGATAGATAAGAAAATAAATAAATACATTTAAAACGATATAGAATTTTGATAGATAGGTAGTTAGATAGATAGATAGATAGATAGATAGATAGATAGATAGATAGATAGAGAGATATGAAAAGAATCGGACAGACAGATAGATAGATAGATAGATAGATATGAAAAGACAGACAGATAGATAGATAGATAGATAGATAGATAGATAGATAGATAGATAGATAGAATAGAAAACTGATGTGGTAGGAAAGGATAAATAGAAAATGTCAGTGAAGTCAACTGGTTCAAAATTATTCTGTTTTGATCTTCATGTACATAGAATGTAGATAAAAGACATAACTGCTTGTCGTGTCTCATTCAATAAGACATAATAAGAAAAGCCTACAAGATTTTATTAAGTTTTTCTGAAGTTCTTAATATTCCCGTCAGGTGTGTGTAAGAGTTTGTAGCAACTGTCCTTAATTGTTATTGTTCAAAACGCTTTCGTCCGGTGTATTATTCATTTTCAATGGCTTCGTTCTGAATATCTTTCCTTCTGTTTGCTTTCTTGTATTATACGAAAGTAGAGTAGCTTGAACGAAAAATGTCACGCCACTTTTATATTTATATTTACATACGGTTTATCTCGGATATTCAGCACTTTTACCCATAAATATAGCACACCTCAAAAACTTATTTTCCTCATAAAAGAAACAGATGTTTTATATAT
Source organism: Acanthosepion esculentum (assembly GCA_964036315.1). Lineage (NCBI taxonomy): Eukaryota > Metazoa > Mollusca > Cephalopoda > Sepiida > Sepiidae > Acanthosepion > Acanthosepion esculentum. Next base: position 74,304,263 of record OZ038513.1, read on the forward strand.
AGTGCGCAATATTAAACATATTTAAATAATATTAAAAATAGAGATTTAATATTATATAAAAAGATTTTAATATCAATTTTTGTTTTCCCCGACTTCGAGGTTTCTTGGTAACGACCATTCTTCAGGGGATTCTGGTTTCTCACAAAAACAGAACCCCTTTGAAGAATGGTAATTATCGGGAGAAAACAACAACGAAAAATTGATATTAAAGTTAAGTAATCTTTTTATATATTATCAATGCTCTATATCTAATATTATTTTAATATTTTTAATATTGTGCACTATATATAAAGAAGGCTACTGTTTCTTAAATGTGATATATATATATATATATATATATATATATATATATATATATATATATATATATATATATATGAAGAAATATAGTCTTAAAGTGTGCTATATTTATGGGATAAAGTGCTCAATATCAGAGATAGAGCGTGTGTAAATATAAAAGTGGACATGGAAGTCAGCACTTAGAGGCGACAGTCTGTTTCATGCTAGTGCAATCGTCAGGCGACTAGTGCTGTTATTTTTCTCGGCTATTTATATAAGGGTCAGTGGTGCATTATGGGTAGTCTATTTTGGCGGTTACTTTTACCGGAAGTCGCTTATTTGTTTATTTATTTATGTCAAATTATTTTGCTTGTTTTTTTTTGTTTTTTTAAATTTTTATTTTTATTTTTTATCTTGTATATTTATTTATTTATTTATTTATTTTGAACGGTGTTTTTTGTTAACGTAGTAAAAATTTGTTTATATAGCTTATTGTTGGTAGTCTATAATGACCGTCATTTACCGGAAGTCGCTTGTTCGCTTATTTATTTGGGTCAAATTGTTTTGCTTGTTTTTATTTATTTTCATTTTTATTTTTTATCTTATATATTTGTTTATTTGTCATTGATTAAATCTATTTGTTGAATTTTTGGGGTGTGATGTTGTGGTTTGTTCTGACTATTATTTTGGTGGGAACAGTTTTTTAATTTATCTATTTAGGTTGGTTATCTTTATTTGTTTTTTCTAAACGGCTAGTTTATCGTAATCGGTTGTTAGTTTATTTATATATTTGGATGTATTTAGATCGATTTATTATACTTGTTGTTATTTATTTGTTACCCTATATATTTTTGGCTTTCGGTTTTTAAGTAACGTAGTATATTATCTTTTATTAATGGTTTTTGTTTTTTTTTATTTATATAACAGTTATAACTTTCGTCCGTTCTACCGCCAAAATAGACTACCCATAATGCACCACTGACCCTTATATAAATAGCCGAGAAAAATAACAGCACTAGTCGCCTGACGATTGCACTAGCATGAAACAGACTGTCGCCTCTAAGTGCTGACTTCCATGTCCACTTTTATATATATATATATATATATATATATATATATATATATATATATATATATATATATATATATATATAACCTGACGTCTAGTCATACTGATGAGCTGTGATACAGTGAAACGGTCTGTCTGTGGATGACAATATATATGCTCCAGAAAAATTTATTTCGCTTGTGCTCTCTGGGGAGGAAGTGTGGTTTTGTAAACAGTGACTATTACGGTTAATAATGCAAGACCCTTCGGTAAATAAATTCGGGTTCTCGCAGTCACTATGTGTTTATCTAAAAATAAATACCCTTAATATCACCTTCATCCCTGCCAACGGCTTAGTGGTAGAATCCCCTGACTGGCGCCAATTCAGTCGGGTTTTGATCCTAGCGAGGGGCAACCGGTTGTCTAGCCACACTGATACACCGAAACAGTGTTTGTGGATGACAATAGAAATATATATATATATATATATATATATATATATATATATATATATATATATATATATATATATATATATATATATTTAAAGACATTTTCATGTTTAACATTCTTTTTATAGATACAAGTATTTAAGTAAATGCTCTGTTTGTAATAAACTGTATTAAATTACATTTACCGGCCTTAATGTCCGAGAAATTTTCTTAGAAAATATTCGTCCTCCGATATAGGATACAGGTTCGAATCCTGTCGAGGGACGCATATTTGCTATGAAAATTTCTCGGGCATTCAGGCCGGTAAATGTTATTTAATACTGTTTATTATAAACACAGCATTTACTTAAATACTTGTATCTATAAAAAGAATGTTAAACATAAAGATGTCTTTAAATAATTGTCGGACTTTGTCCATTTCATAATATATATATATATATATGTGTGTGTGTGTGCGTCTGTCTGTATGTGTATTATAATTATTGTAGTATTGTTAATCTAACTGTTTTTTCTGTTTATTTGTACATATATATATATATATATATATATATATATATATATATATATATATATATATATATATATATATATAGGAACATGAACGTCTGTCGAAAATAATCGTACAATATACAGGTCCAAAGCCCAAAGAAAAAACCCCGATAAGAGTAATCAACTAACTATGTGCTCAATACAAAAGTAGGTCGGACCTAGTCAACCTGACTATATCTATCTATCTATCTATATATATATATATATATATATATATATATATATATATATATATATATGTTCTCGTCGATTTTAGTAATAATACTTTTAAAACTTCTGTTTATAAAAAAACAACTAGCAAAGACTCTTGTCATCTTAATTTCTCTAGCGAATGCCCTCTTAGGTATAAAATAGGTGTTATTAAGAATTTCCTCACGCGAGCGCACGAGAACTCATCTTCACGCACGCTTTTCTTTAATGAATTAAAAAATATAAAGCAAACGCTGATCAATAACGGATTTCCTAATCAATTGTTGGATTTCCACATTAGGCGTTTCTTGTCCAAAGTAACTAATAGCAACGGCGAGAATCGAAACATAAACAATAATATTAATATTTTTTATAAAAATCAAATGAACGATAACTACAAACAGGATGAATGCCGAATGAATAACATTATAAAAAAATACATAGCACCAGTTGATAATAGCAAAAAAATTAGATTAATTATTTATTATAAAAAATTTAAAACTTGTAACCTTATAGTTAAAAATAATAATTCACCTCCTACAACAAAATTAAATAGAGCAAATATTATTTACGAATTCAAATGTCCATTAAGGAATTGTATTCCTCAAGAATCAACTTTCGTAAATAATTATATAGGCCACACTACAAATCGTTTAACACGCAGATTAACCCTACACCTTTCTGACAATAGTTCAATTAGATCTCATTTAAATATTCATGGTGACCTACCGGACACTATTCGGAATATACTTGTCGAAAACACTAATATAATAGCATCATCCACTTGCAAAAAAAAAGGTTAAAATTAATGGAAGCCTTACTTATAAAATTAAACAAACCAACCCTTAATAATATTAACTTTGAACATGGACATAATATCTTGACCGTGTTTTGAAACAAAAAAATGAATCACTTTATAAAACACACACAAACTATTTCTAATTCTAACAGTTGAAATATAATCCTTGATAATGGCTAAAAGTATAGCCGAGAGCGCTCGGAAAAGAACATTCGGACAATTTTTGTATAATTTATCCTCTGAAAAGAAAAACTTTATTAGATCGCACGAGAAATTTTTATAAAAAACTAAATAAAAGCACCTTGTCAGTCGTTTTTAATGAAATGTGCTTGAAAGAAGGATTGCTGCCTAAATACACAAATATATATATATATATATATATATATATATATATATATATATATATAATGATTGACAAGGTACTGCTGTTATTATTGAGCATTATTTTTAGCTTTTTTATGTGTGGATGAGACTATGCAGTCCGTAGTGTTACTTTCCTTGTTGTCAATACGCAATTATTAAATTACATGACCCACAGCAAACAAGGACATAATATTACAATATTAATTGCCTCATCTATATGTAAAAAAAATCGGCTAAAAGTTATTACACAATAACAAGCACAGTACCTTGTCACACGTTTTTAATGAAACTTTATAAAAGAGAGATTTTTGTCCAAATACACAATTACATATATATATATAAAGAAATATAGTTTTAAGGTGTGCTATATTTAGGGGATAAAGTGCTCAATATCAGAGATAGAGCGTGTGTAAATATATATATAAAAGTGAACATTGAAGTCAACACTCAGAGGCGACAGGCTGTTTCATGTTAGACGCAATCGTCAGGCAGCCTGACGATAGCGTCTAACATGAAACAGCCTGTCGCCTCTGAGTGTTGACTTCAATGTTCACTTTTATATATATATATATATATATATATATATTTATTTAAAGACATTTATATTATGTTTAACGTTCTTTTTATAGATACAAGTATTTAAGCAAATGCTCTGTTTTATAATAAACAGTATTAAATAACATTTACCGGCCTGAATGTCCGAGAAATTTTCATAGAAAATTTTCGTTCTCTGACAGGAATCGAACCTGTATCCTATACGGAACCATCATTTCGCGTGATGTGCCTTAACCTTTCGGCCACAGAGCGGCGTCTGGTTAGCAAGGTCGATTTTACTATCTTTAAACTTAAATCTTCCATGAATCTCTTCTATTCATATCTGCTCTAGCGTATCAAATGTAAACAAATGACGTCATATACGTCACGCGAAATGATGGTTCCGTATCGGATACAGGTTCGATTCCTGTCGGAGAGCGAAAATTTTCTATGAAAATTTCTCGGACATTCAGGCCGGTAAATGTTATTTAATACTGTTTATTATAAAAACAGAGCATTTGCTTAAATACTTGTATCTATAAAAAGAACGTTAAACATAATATAAATGTCTTTAAATAAATTGTCGGACAATGTCCAATTCTAAAATATATATATATATATATATATATATATATATATATATATATATATATATATATATATATATATATATATATATATATATATATAAAAGTTTATATATATATAAATATAAAAATGTATATATATATATATATATATAAATATAAAAGTGAACATAGACGTCAACACTTAAAGGCGACTTAGAGGCCTGATGATTCCGCCTAGCATGAAACAGACTGTCGCCTGTAAGTTTTGAATTCTATGTTCACTTTTATATTTGCACACGCTCTATCTCTGATATTGAGCACTTTATCCCATAAATATAGCACATCTTAAGACTATATTTTTTCATATATATATATTTATATATATATATACACACATACACACACACACACACATATATATATATATATATATATATATATATATATATATATATATATGTTTGTGTGTGTGTGTGTGGTAAAAAATATAGTTTGATATATATGTGATAAAAATATAGTTTTATTTCAAACGTTATTTCTAGTGTGTTCCCGTATTTATAATAGACATCTCGTGTTTATTTTAAACACTGTGTTTTACATCTGTCAGTCTGTTCACCCGAGAAAACGTAAAGAAAGTCGAGTAATCAGGCCGACACATGGAATACATACTGTTTAAAATAAAAACGGAGCGTCTATTTCAAATACGGATATCCACTTAATGTAACGTTTGAAGTAAGAAAAATAATGTCTGTTGGGATCTCTGGGTTGATGAGTTACAATTATTTACACCAGAATTTTTTTCAATATGTTTTTAATTCATGGTCGTGCACTTGTAGAATAACTAAAACTTTGTGGGGTGAACTTTAAATTTTAGTAAGGAAAAATTAGTCCTGAAATTTGAAATTATGAAAATAATAAAGAAGTCTCTTGAAATAATCATTTATTTTTAAGACATTGTATATTTAAATCTGCTTGTGCGAAACCTTTGCTTGATGTGCTTTGGCAATTTCTTGAATGTCAGGCATTTTACATGTGATAAATATTCTCTCATCAATGCGTTTAATATTTGATCTGTTTTTACATTTAATGTGGGTAAGTGCATAAAATTCTAATTCACAGACGTGTGATGTGGAAAGTTACAATATTCAGTACTTTACTAGCAGTTGAAGGACATTTTTTAATGGAAATCCCAAACTCATTAATAGACACCTCTTTAAGCATTACTTGTAAGCCACAATCAACAGATATAGTGACTACGTCATCTTCTAAGACTTGACTTAGATACAGAAATCATGTACTTCGTGTCTAACTTCTTAAAAATATGTTTTTTTTAATATAAAAATAATTAATAAAATACTCTTCTGTTAACTTGTGTGCATGCGGCTACCTTTTAGGACAATTCATGTGCCCAGATGCGCCAGTTAAGAAACACTATTCTAAAAAGCGTGTTAAATATCAGGACTGTTTTAGTATGAGCCTTGGTCATCAGTCAGTCTAGGAGAAGGACAATTCTGAATTGAAATCTAATAATTCTTACAGTCTAAAAATATTTCTGGCTTTAAATAACCTACAAAATGTTGATTAGCCATAAAAAATGATTCAATTACTTGAATTAGCGTTATCTATCTATTTCTCTTGGCTTCCCACCCGCCAATCTAAAACCGTGTTTCTCCATCTCATTTCACTCCAGAACAACTAATATTCTGGCATGTACTTTAAATTTTAATAGGGAAAAATTAGTTCTGAAATTTGAAAATAGGAAAATATTAAAGAAGTCTCTTGAAATAATCATATTTATTTTTACGACATTACATTGTATATTTAAGTGTCCTGATGCAAAACCTGTGTTTGATGCGTAAGATTTTTAAATATAAAAATAATTCATAAATTCCCCTTCTCTTAACTTGTGCCACACCTGGCTACATTCCAGGGCGCATTAGTGCTCCCGGGTGCACCCGGTTGAGAAACCCTGATTTACAGAGTGAGTCAAAAATTATGATAACACTAGTATGATGGGCAACATCTATTTAGAGTTTAACAGGGTGTCAGATCAGGGGAGTGTCGTGGCCATGTCAACGGTCCTCCGCAATTTGGGAAACTTTAATCGAGACAAGCGCGATCAGTACGGGCAAAATGAGGCGGTGCAACACCCTGTTGGAAATAAACTGCTCGTCTGATTTGAAGGGGAGTGTTTTCAAGGGAAAACACTTGCAGCATTTGTAAGTAAGCATTTGCAGTCCCCATTGCAGTTGTAAAGAAATATGGGCCAATTACACCCTGTGCATTCTGGTTATGGGGTAGAATAAAGGATCACGTGTATAGCAAAAAGGTTAGTTATATCGAAGAGCTCAAGCACAGAATATAAGGTGTAATATTAAATATTCACTGTGAAATGTATGTCAATGCACTAAATTGTACTGTTGATCGCTGGTTTTGTGCACCAATCGTACTAGTGAGCTGTAAATACTGAATGAATGATTCCTTTCATACTAATGTTAACATAATTTTGACTCATTATGCATAATATTTAGATGTTGACTTTCGCCCTCATCTTTGTTGATTTTCTAGACAGCGTTGTTATCTTTGGCGTCATCATGGGCATATCGGTCCAGGTAACCTGAATTTGGTGACATAAGATTTGTGAATACACACCCTGCGCCAGACAATATGTAATTGGGCTCAGTGGAAACACGACAAGAAATAATTGTACAGTAGTAAAAATGCGGACAAAACGAGAATATGCCCACACATGGACAGTGTAAAGAGAACAGTCTATTTCCGTAGATTAAATAAACGGTTCAGTCTATCCCCGTAGATTAAACAAACGGTCCAGACTATCCCCGTAGATTAAACAAAAGGTTAAGTATAGCCCAGTAGATTAAATACACGATTCAGTCTATAACCGTAGATTAATTAAAGGGTTCAGTCTATCCCCGTAGATTAAATAAACAGTTCAGTCTATCCCAGTAGATTAAATAAACTGTTCAGTCTATCCCCGTAGATTAAATAAACGTTTCAGTCTATCACCGTAGATTAAATAAACGATCCAGTCTATACACGTATATTAATTAAACGGTTCAGTCTATCCCCGTAGATTAAATAAACGGTTCAGTCTATACCGTAGATTAAACAAGCGGTCCAGACTATCCCCGTAGATTATATAAACGGTTCAGTCTATCCCCGTAGATTAAACAAAAGGTTAAGTATAGCCCAGTAGATTAAATACACGATTCAGTCTATAACCGTAGATTAATTAAAGGGTTCAGTCTATCCCCGTAGATTAAATAAACAGTTCAGTCTATCCCAGTAGATTAAATAAACTGTTCAGTCTATCCCCGTAGATTAAATAAACGTTTCAGTCTATCACCGTAGATTAAATAAACGATCCAGTCTATACCCGTATATTAATTAAACGGTTCAGTCTATCCCCGTAGATTAAATAAACGGTTCAGTCTATACCGTAGATTAAACAAGCGGTCCAGACTATCCCCGTAGATTATATAAACGGTTCAGTCTATCCCCGTAGATTAAACAAAAGGTTAAGTATAGCCCAGTAGATTAAATACACGATTCAGTCTATAACCGTAGATTAATTAAAGGGTTCAGTCTATCCCCGTAGATTAAATAAACAGTTCAGTCTATCCCAGTAGATTAAATAAACTGTTCAGTCTATCCCCGTAGATTAAATAAACGTTTCAGTCTATCACCGTAGATTAAATAAACGATCCAGTCTATACCCGTATATTAATTAAACGGTTCAGTCTATCCCCGTAGATTAAATAAACGGTTCAGTCTATACCGTAGATTAAACAAGCGGTCCAGACTATCCCCGTAGATTATATAAACGGTTCAGTCTATCCCCGTAGATTAAACAAAAGGTTAAGTATAGCCCAGTAGATTAAATACACGATTCAGTCTATAACCGTAGATTAATTAAAGGGTTCAGTCTATCCCCGTAGATTAAATAAACAGTTCAGTCTATCCCAGTAGATTAAATAAACTGTTCAGTCTATCCCCGTAGATTAACTAAACGGTTCAGTCTATCCCCGTAGATTAAATAAACGGTTCAGTCTATCACCGTAGATTAAGTAAACGGTTCAGTCTATCCCTGTGGATTAAATAAACGGTTCAGTCTATCCCTGTAGATTAAATAAACGGTTCAGTCTATACCCGTAGATTAAACAAACGGTTCAGTCTATCCCCGTAGCTTAAACAAACGGTTCAGTCTATCCCCGTAGCTTAAACAAACGGTTCAGTCTATCCCCGTAGATTAAACAAACGGACCAGTCTATCCCCGTAGATTTAAAAAAATAAAAAGGTCTAGTCTATCCCCGTAGATTAAACAAACGGTTCAGTCTATCCCCGTAGATTAAAGAAAAGTTTCAGTCTATCCCGTAGATTAAGAAAACAGTTCAGTCTATCCCCGTAGATTAAAGAAAAGATTCAGTCTATTCCCATAGATTAAACAATTTAACTCCGTAGATTAAACAAACGGTTCAGTCTATCGCCGTAGATTAAACAAACTGTTCAGTCTATCCCCGTAGATTTAAAAAAAAAAGGTTCAGTCTATCTCCGTAGATTAAACAAACCGTTCAGTATATCCCCGTAGATTAAATAAACGGTTCAATCTATCCCTGTGGATTAAATAAACGGTTCAGTCTATCCCCGTAGATTAAGTAAACGGTTCAGGCTATCCCTGTGGATTAAATAAACGGTTCAGTCTATCCCCGTAGATTAAATAAACGATTCAGTCTATCCCCGTAGCTTAAACGAACGGTTCAGTCTATCCCCTTAGATTAAGTAAACGGTTCAGTCTATCCCCGTAGATTAAACAAACGGTCCAGACTATCCCCGTAGATTAAACAAAAGGTTAAGTATAGCCCAGTAGATTAAATACACGATTCAGTCTATAACCGTAGATTAATTAAAGGGTTCAGTCTATCCCCGTAGATTAAATAAACAGTTCAGTCTATCCCAGTAGATTAAATAAACTGTTCAGTCTATCCCCGTAGATTAAATAAACGTTTCAGTCTATCACCGTAGATTAAATAAACGATCCAGTCTATACCCGTATATTAATTAAACGGTTCAGTCTATCCCCGTAGATTAAATAAACGGTTCAGTCTATACCGTAGATTAAACAAGCGGTCCAGACTATCCCCGTAGATTATATAAACGGTTCAGTCTATCCCCGTAGATTAAACAAAAGGTTAAGTATAGCCCAGTAGATTAAATACACGATTCAGTCTATAACCGTAGATTAATTAAAGGGTTCAGTCTATCCCCGTAGATTAAATAAACAGTTCAGTCTATCCTAGTAGATTAAATAAACTGTTCAGTCTATCCCCGTAGATTAAATAAACGTTTCAGTCTATCACCGTAGATTAAATAAACGATCCAGTCTATACCCGTATATTAATTAAACGGTTCAGTCTATCCCCGTAGATTAAATAAACGGTTCAGTCTATACCGTAGATTAAACAAGCGGTCCAGACTATCCCCGTAGATTATATAAACGGTTCAGTCTATCCCCGTAGATTAAACAAAAGGTTAAGTATAGCCCAGTAGATTAAATACACGATTCAGTCTATAACCGTAGATTAATTAAAGGGTTCAGTCTATCCCCGTAGATTAAATAAACAGTTCAGTCTATCCCAGTAGATTAAATAAACTGTTCAGTCTATCCCCGTAGATTAAATAAACGTTTCAGTCTATCACCGTAGATTAAATAAACGATCCAGTCTATACTCGTATATTAATTAAACGGTTCAGTCTATCCCCGTAGATTAAATAAACGGTTCAGTCTATACCGTAGATTAAACAAGCGGTCCAGACTATCCCCGTAGATTATATAAACGGTTCAGTCTATCCCCGTAGATTAAACAAAAGGTTAAGTATAGCCCAGTAGATTAAATACACGATTCAGTCTATAACCGTAGATTAATTAAAGGGTTCAGTCTATCCCCGTAGATTAAATAAACAGTTCAGTCTATCCCAGTAGATTAAATAAACTGTTCAGTCTATCCCCGTAGATTAAATAAACGTTTCAGTCTATCACCGTAGATTATATAAACGATCCAGTCTATACCCGTATATTAATTAAACGGTTCAGTCTATCCCCGTAGATTAAATAAACGGTTCAGTCTATACCGTAGATTAAACAAGCGGTCCAGACTATCCCCGTAGATTATATAAACGGTTCAGTCTATCCCCGTAGATTAAACAAAAGGTTAAGTATAGCCCAGTAGATTAAATACACGATTCAGTCTATAACCGTAGATTAATTAAAGGGTTCAGTCTATCCCCGTAGATTAAATAAACAGTTCAGTCTATCCCAGTAGATTAAATAAACTGTTCAGTCTATCCCCGTAGATTAACTAAACGGTTCAGTCTATCCCCGTAGATTAAATAAACGGTTCAGTCTATCACCGTAGATTAAGTAAACGGTTCAGTCTATCCCTGTGGATTAAATAAACGGTTCAGTCTATCCCTGTAGATTAAATAAACGGTTCAGTCTATACCCGTAGATTAAACAAACGGTTCAGTCTATCCCCGTAGCTTAAACAAACGGTTCAGTCTATCCCCGTAGCTTAAACAAACGGTTCAGTCTATCCCCGTAGATTAAACAAACGGACCAGTCTATCCCCGTAGATTTAAAAAAATAAAAAGGTCTAGTCTATCCCCGTAGATTAAACAAACGGTTCAGTCTATCCCCGTAGATTAAAGAAAAGTTTCAGTCTATCCCGTAGATTAAGAAAACAGTTCAGTCTATCCCCGTAGATTAAAGAAAAGATTCAGTCTATTCCCATAGATTAAACAATTTAACTCCGTAGATTAAACAAACGGTTCAGTCTATCGCCGTAGATTAAACAAACTGTTCAGTCTATCCCCGTAGATTTAAAAAAAAAAGGTTCAGTCTATCTCCGTAGATTAAACAAACCGTTCAGTATATCCCCGTAGATTAAATAAACGGTTCAATCTATCCCTGTGGATTAAATAAACGGTTCAGTCTATCCCCGTAGATTAAGTAAACGGTTCAGGCTATCCCTGTGGATTAAATAAACGGTTCAGTCTATCCCCGTAGATTAAATAAACGATTCAGTCTATCCCCGTAGCTTAAACGAACGGTTCAGTCTATCCCCTTAGATTAAGTAAACGGTTCAGTCTATCCCCGTAGATTAAGTAAACGGTTCAATCCATCACTGTAGATTAAAGAAAAGGTTCAGTCTATCCCCGTAGATTAAACAAACGGACCCGTCTATCCCCGTAGATTTAAAAAATAAAAAGATTCAGTCTATCCCCGTAGATTAAACAAACGGTCCAGTCTATCCCCGTGGATTTAAAAAATAAAAAGGTTTAGTCTATCCCCGTAGATTAAACAAACGGTTCAGTCTATCCCCGTAGATTAAAGATAAGTTTCAGTCTATCCCCGTAGATTAAGAAAACAGTTCAGTCTATCCACATAGATGAAACAAAAAGTTCAGTTTATCCCCGTAGGTTAAGTAAAGGATCCAGTCTATCCCTGTACATTAAACAAACGGTTCAGTCTATCCCCGGAGATTAAACAAACAGTTCAGTCTATCTGCGTAGGTTACACCAAAGTTTCAGTTCATCTCCGTAGATTAAATAAACGGCGCGGTATATCTCCTTAGATTAAATAACCCGTTCAGTCCATCCCCGTAGATTAAGTAACCGGTTCAGTCTAACCCCGTAGATTAAATAAATGGTTCAATCTATCCCCGTAGATTAAACAAAAGGTTCAGTCTATCTCCGTGGATTAAATAAACGGTTCAGTCTATGCCCGTAGATTAAATAAACGTTTCAGTCTATGCCCGTAGATTAAACAAACGGTTCAGTCTATCCCCGTAGCTTAAACAAACAGTTCAGTCTATCCCCGTAGATTAAGTAAACGGTTCAGTCTATCCCCAAAGATTAAACAAACTGTTCAGTCTATCCCAGTAGATTAAATACACGATTCAGACTATACCCGTAGATTAATTAAACGATTCAGTCTATCCCCGAGGATTAAATAAACGATTCAGTCTATCCCCGTAGATTAATTAAACGGTTCAGTCTATCCCCGTAGATTAAATAAACGATTCAGTCTATACCCGAAGATTAATTAATCGGTTCAGTATATCCTGGTAGATTAAACAAAAGATTCAGTCTATCGCCATGGATTAAATAGACGGTTCCGTCTATACCCGTAGATTAAACAAACGGTTCAGTCTATCCCCGTAGATTAAGTAAACGGTTCAGTCTATCCCCGTAGATTAAAGAAAAGGTTCAGTCTATTCCCGTAGATTAAACAATTTATCTCCGTAGATTAAACAAACGGTTCAGTCTATCGCCGTAGATTAAACAAACAGTTCAGTCTATCCCCGTAGATTAAAGAAAATTTCAGTCTATCACCGTAGATTAAGTAAACAGTTCAGTCTATCTCCGTATATTAAACAAAATGTTCAGTCTATCCCCGTAGATTAAAGAAAAGATTCAGTCTATCCCCGTAGATTAAGTAAACGGTTCAGTCTATACCCGTAGATTAAATAAACGGTTCATTCTATGCCCGTAAATTAAACAAACGGGTCAATCTAACCCCGTAGATTAAGTAAACGGTTCAGTCTATCCCCGTAGCTTAAACAAACGGTTCAATCTATCACCGTAGATTAAAGAAAAGGTTCAGTCTATCCCCGTAGATTAAACAAACGGTCCAGTCTATCCCCGTGGATTTAAAAAATAAAAAGGTTTAGTCTATCCCCGTAGATTAAACAAACGGTTCAGTCTATCCCCGTAGATTAAAGATAAGTTTCAGTCTATCCCCGTAGATTAAGAAAACAGTTCAGTCTATCCACATAGATGAAACAAAAAGTTCAGTCTATCCCCGTAGGTTAAGTAAAGGATCCAGTCTATCCCTGTACATTAAACAAACGGTTCAGTCTATCCCCGGAGATTAAACAAACAGTTCAGTCTATCTGCGTAGATTACACCAAAGTTTCAGTTCATCTCCGTAGATTAAATAAACGGCGCGGTATATCTCCTTAGATTAAATAACCCGTTCAGTCCATCCCCGTAGATTAAGTAACCGGTTCAGTCTAACCCCGTAGATTAAATAAATGGTTCAGTCTATCCCCGTAGATTAAACAAAAGGTTCAGTCTATGCCCGTAGATTAAACAAACGGTTCAGTCTATCCCCGTAGCTTAAACAAACAGTTCAGTCTATCCCCGTAGATTAAGTAAACGGTTCAGTCTATCCCCTTAAATTAAACAAACTGTTCAGTCTATCCCAGTAGATTAAATACACGATTCAGACTATACCCGTAGATTAATTAAACGGTTTAGTCTATCCCCGTAGATGAAATAAACGATTCAGTCTATCCCCGAGGATTAAATAAACGATTCAGTCTATCCCCGTAGATTAATTAAACGATTCAGTCTATCCCCGTAGATTAAATAAACGATTCAGTCTATCCCCGAGGATTAAATAAACGATTCAGTCTATCCCCGTAGATTAAGTAAACGTTTCAGTCTATCTCCGTAGATTAAACAAACGGTTCAGTCCATCACCGTGCCTTAAATAAACGGTTGAGTCTATCCCTGTAGATTAAATAAACTGTTGAGTCTATCCCCGTAGATTAAACAAACGGTTCAGTCTATCCCCGTAGATTAAACAAAAGTTTCAGTTTATCCCCGTATATTAAATAAACGGTTCAGTATATCTGCTTAGATTAAATGAACGGTTCAGTCTATCCCCCGTAGATTAAATAAACGGTTCACTCTATGACCGTGCATTAACTAAACGGTTCAGTCTATCCCCGCAGATTAAATAAGTGGTTCAGACTATCCCTCGTAGATCAAACAAACGGTTCAGTCTATTCCCGTAGATTATATAAACGGTTCAGTCTATTTCCGTAGATTAACTAAACGGTTCCCTGAAGGTCAACCTTATCGACATGCACCTGATGAAGGCCGCAGAACACTACGGCGCACACATTGTGATAATAACAAAAATGAGGACAATAGCCTGCATGTAAAGAATAATCACATTAAATAAATATCGGATTAAAATAAATCCATTAAGAAATATATATATATATATATATATATATATATATATATATGTGTGTGTGTGTGTGTGTGTGTGTGTGTGTGTGTGTGTGTGTGTGTGTGTGTAAGCAAATGTGTGGATGTAGATCCGACGGTATGATGAAAATCCGAATATGTGAGTTTACTGTTTTTATTTTGTTTTTGTTTTTGTTATTCTGTCGACGTCAGACGTTTCGGTCAAATAGACCTTCTTCAGGACATGGTTAATGGAGACATATTTATATTAGATTTAAGTTAGATGAAGAGACGATATATACAGGACTGGTCAGAAACAGAAAAACTGAAATTCTAAAGTCAGAGTATTCTTTTTTGGAGTCGGATACGCTGGCGTCACGTTATTCGCATTTTGCTTTGTCTTTTCCACATTTTCATCATATATATATATATATATATATATATATATATATATATATATATTGTAATCCACAGACAGACTGTTTCGCTGGTCACCCTATCGTGCAGCATCTAAGATAGCTCCTGTAGATGCTTCTTGATTGGGCCTTATTCAGTATAGTCAAGAAGAAGAAGCGACAGGCAACAATAAGCTACAGTACAACTGAAAATTGATCGCTGCATTCAAGTATTGCATTACTATTTAAGCTTACCCTTTAAATCTTTAGCTATAATTCTTCAGTCGCAACTTAATTTAAAGACAATTTAATGTATATAGGTTTTTATTTTCCGTACAAACATTTATTATTATTTATTGTGACTTTCGCTTGATTTCGTAATTAATTTCGATTATTCCCAGATTTTCCAAATTATGAATATTGTTTTCGTACAAAAAAAAATCGGTGCAAAAAAAATCAGGTAAAAAAATCGCCGAAAATAATGGCAGTAATTAAAACTTGTGAACCCAAAATTTCACGATTGCAGGTCCGAATCCTGCCCGGAATGTTTTTAATTTGTTCACGGAGTCGGCATGATTCCAAAATGGTATGATATGTTCGGCTACGGGCTCTGGAAGTGAAGATGAAAACAGGGAACTTTTAATTTTGAATCACTCATTAGAGAACAGTATTTTTTTGTTTGAAATGAGCTATTGAAAGTTAGAGAGTTGTGTCCCTTTAAGTTGAAAAAATGTGGCACAGTGACACACTGATATTTTCAATTATCATATATATATATATATATATATATATATATATATATATATATATATGAATAAATATAGTCTTAAAGTGTGCTATATTTATGGGATAAAGTGCTCAATATCAGAGATAGAGCGTGTGTAAATATAAAAGTGAACATAGAAGTCAACACTTAGAGGCGACACACTGTTTCATGCTGGACACAATCGTCAGGCGGCCTGACGATTGCGTCCAGCCTGAAACTGCCTGTCGCCTCTGAGTTTTGACTTCAATGTTCACTTTTATATTTATATTTACATACGCTCTATCTCTGATATTGAGCACTTTATCGCCTAAATATAGCACACCTTAAAACTATATTTCTTCTTATATATATATATATATATATATATATATAGAGAGAGAGAGAGAGAGAGATAGATAGATAGATAGATAGATAGATAGATATCATGTGTTCATATCTATCCAGCGATCTATCTACAGGCATATGACACAGATCTATATGTGTGTATGTATGTGTTTGTGTGCTTGTGCGTGTGACATTATGAAACACTTGAACTATCAATAAGTTTAGCGTTCTACTTAAGGTGTGCATCATTTTATCATCGCATTTTATGACCAGACTTGGATCTTTGAAACGAAAGCGACCAAAGAGAATATCAAAATAAGACATGTCCGTGAAACCTAAAACCAGATGACTTTCGCTGTAAATGTCAACCAGAAATGCCTTGTCCTGTGAGAAAATGTCTTCTGAATAGTCACCTGCCGACAATTCGAACTGCCTTGAACAAACTATTTATTTCCCTAACACGGTTCCGTAATATTTTCTAAATAAAGTTGATCATAACTATCAAATTTCATTATGCCATGGAAAAGAAGCTTTTAAGAGAGGCTCCTTTCGGTTACGAAGTTTATTATCATCTTTTAATTTTAATGACAAGTGAGGAGTGTGTGTTAAATGTGACATGCAAGCATTTTATATCTCATGACTGATCAAAGCACACCAGCAAGTTACATAACTGAGGACATATAAAACCACGCCCTTGCTTTTATTTAGTATTATGTTGCTGTACAGAAGGACATTGAAAAAAGAGCCGATGTCGCCGGTGTAAACAGTCGAACAAATATCTCACCCTCACATGCAAAACCAGGAATACACTTTTGACCCAGATTTGATTGGCATTGGTACATGCTGTCAAAAGATGATACACTTTTTTCATTAACTTTGTTTTAACAGAAACTAATGCCCAAATCAATTTGGTCAGTGGATGGTACCTTTAATCTTGTGAATGGTTAGCGATGTCTCCTGCAATGAGGCCTTACCTCTTGCTAATTAATTGAAACCAAAATAATAATTCCGTTATTATTTGCTTTTTACATATTTGTTTCAATAAACCAGTTCACATGTTAGTACTACGTATGTTCATTCCACAAATTCATTCCTTGCAGAGTGACCACAGATTCTCGACTGGATTTAAATCAAGAAAGTTTCCGGGACAATCTTTGATGTGCTCACTGGTAAGGCTTGCCAGTGTGTTCGTACAGCGTTACAGTTTTACGCTTCCTTAGAGTAGCGTCGATCGCAGACAACGGCCATAGGACAACTAATCAACAGTCCAAACAATAGTGACTGGGCGTGATAAAAATCTGATGTAATCACGGGTGACGCAATATTTTTCAAGGCCAAACAATTTTCATCATACACCCCGAAAATAGATTCATATTACTTCACGCCACTGCAAATCATCAAATCTGAGGAAAAAATAAAAATCGATTACACACTGTCATTCCAGTGGGTCTAAAACTGACTGTCTGGTGAAAGAAAGGAAACCAAAGCGATTGTTTCAATTAATTTTCTCAAGTGTTACTGAAAGATAAACACGCATAGTGAAACATACACGCCTGACGATTACATCTAGCATAAAACAGACTGTCGCCTCTAAGTGTTGACTTCTATGTTCACTTTTATATATATATATATATATATATATATATATATATATATATATATATATATATATATATATATAAAGACTTTTTTATGTTTATACATTCTTTTTATAGATACAAATATTTAAGTAAATGTTCTGTTAATAAAACTTAATTAATTTAATTACTTAAATATTTGTATCTATAAAAAAAATGTATAAACATAAAAATGTCTTTATATATATATATATATATATATATATATATATATATATATATATATATATATATATAGATAGATAGATAGATATGAACAGGCTGGAATAGATAGATAGATAGATAGATAGATAGATAGATAGATAGATAGATAGATAGATAGATAGAGATAGATAGATAGATAGATAGATAGAGATAGATAGATAGATAGATAGATAGATAGATAGATAGATAGATAGATAATACAAGTAAAAGCTTGGTCATTTCGCTGATTGATATTACCTTCAACGTCCCGACTCCAGAGTTTCGTAAATCGACCCTCCGGGAATTACACTGTCCACTCGTCAATGGGTATCAGCAACTCACTACTTATACTTCTAGATTTTTTTTTTATATGCACTTTTCATTGGTGCAATTTCCCCCCTCATAGTGTACGTGTGCATGTCTGCATTCGAGCGGAAGCTTCCGTCTTCGCGGATGTGTGTGCGTATAGAACGCCGTGACTATTTGTCTTTTTCGTCATTTCTGAATCTTTAACCTCGCTCCTTAACTTTTTCTCTCTTTTCCCTCTCTTCTTTCTACTGCAGACATTTTGACATCCGCTTTTCTAGACACATACAGATGTTGTTAATTTTGGGAGCGTTCTAGCGTTTTCTTGAGTTATATATATATATATATATATATATATATATATGGCGCAAGATATATCTGTGTGGATATACTTCTTTAACACGAAAACACGTGCGCATAACCCTTATAATAATATTAATAAGGAACACGGCCAGAATGTACTAGCCGTATTTGGAGATTACTATCTATAGTGGCACTTACACACCATTTATTATTGCAGTATGACAAAAAATAATCATTGAAAATGCTCGGAACCAACGAGATTTTACATTAAGGGCATTAATTCCATCCATAAAAACGACTATTATACATATACAATGAAACATAATAAAAGAATGCACAACGTATATTGTCAGTCATGTTCAACAAAACATATATCAAAGAGGGATTGCTACCAAAATACAAAGGTGTAAGTGTCGCCAACTAATGCCAGATCAGTAGGGTTTCGATCCTGGCTTGAAGCAATCACAGGTCTCTCCACAATGATGAGCTGCGCTACAGCGAAACAATCTGTATGTGGATGACTATACATATATATATATCTATATATATAATACCAGTGGGATATTATATATATATTTATCAATATATACTTAATAGCTCTGTTATCTAACATTCAGCACTGTTTTTCTTATACCAAAAGATATATATATATATATATATATATATATATATATATATATATATATATATATATCAAATATGTGGTGCAGTTCAATTTATATTACAATGAATCATTCATACAAAAAACATAACTAATCAACTTTTTGTATAAATGATTCATTGTTATATACATATATATATATATATATATATATATATATATATATATATATATTGTATTTCCAACTAATGAATAATCATACTTTTCATACAATTAACTGTACACATATGCAAAATAACTAAATATGCATACATATATATATATATATATTTGTATTTGAACACTTACACGTACATTTATTTATATTTATCCAATTGAGTATATATATATATATATATATATATATATATATATATATATATATATATATATATATATATATATATATATATTATACATCCAACAGCTGCAACGTGTCCATAAATGTATTAGTGAAAAGTGGTCTGCCCGCTTCAATAGAAAAACTGTTATTAGCCTTCATGGAAATGCAAAGCTGCCTACAACAAGAATAACACCTGAAAAAAAACTGTCCGTACGTTATCCAGATCGATATACAACTGAGGAAGTCTGAGAAGTACAACAGCCGAAACGTTATGATAACAACAACAAAAATGAGGAAAAAGTCCTTAAATAAAAATTGTAAATAGATGAATAAATCTTTGGAACTCATATGGACTGTTCTACCCAACCTGTTACATTCACCTGCCCTTGGGCAAAAGGTGCCGGTGGTTTAATGAATAACATCTCCGAATGAGAAATTGAAGAGACGAGTTCGAATTCCAGTCAAGTTCATTTCATTCCCTTTAGCGCAAATGCTATTGTAAAAGGTATGCATCCATTTATTCTCCTCAACTATGGATTAAATAATAGGATTCATTTGGCTCTTTTGCCATGATTGGTAACCAGTCTAGAAGAAGGACAACTTTGAATTCAAGATCGTTTGAACATGGGGATAGAAAATTCATTCCGAGAAACACTACTTGACATGGAAACCACGCAGGCAAAGCCGAGATTGCTGAGTGCCGTGATCTCATATTCCTCGGGAAACCTATGGGACTTGAACGCTATGACTACATACCCCTTAAGGAGTCTATCGACTGGAGCGCTGTCATACCATACTCAGTAGGGATCCTATCAGACATGAGTGCGTGTTGCACAATGTTATTGTTACAGTTTTAGATCGCTAAAGAACGCTTCGATGAGAATTTTTTTTTATAATATAAACGTCCGCCAAAATTCTTTTCGTGTCAACACAGGCGGAATTTTACTCAAAATATAATAGAAGAACTGCTTGATAATTGGAAACACATCATTACAGATAATGGTGGAGATATACAGTGAGTCGTGGGCTTACGACAGTCCCGACCTACGACGATTCGTGGCTACGAAGCGCATTAATCTTGCTTCAACTTAAGCTGTTTGCCCCTTACATACGGCGGCGTGGATAAGTTCTTGGTTGTACGCCATATTGGATTGTTGTGCATTCATTTTCTTTCATTTCTGTTGTGTTTGTAGCATACTTATTGTCCTTCATTATACCCCTCCCCAAGCGAAGTCTAACCTCTTCTGATGGCGGTGCTTCGAAGGAAAGAAAAGCCATCATCATGGAACCGACATCAGACATAGTTAAACATTCTGAAAAGGGAGAATCAACGTCGAACATTGGCCGGTTGCTTAGCTTAAGTCGTTGGACTGTTGCTTAAAACATGTGCCTAGGTGAATATAAATATATATAGTGAGTTTGCCAGTAAGAGATGAGGATATTTTCTTACTAAACTATAAGTTGGTGAATTTCTGATAAAAGTAAAACAATATACAAACAGCTGAAAACAGTTACATTTAATTATATGCATTATTTTCATTTTATCATGTTTTATATTTTTGTCCGTTTTTTTTGTGTTTTTTAATCCTAATGATGTTACCAGATGTCAGAGAAATGTATTGTTATCTCTTAGATTATGACATTTCTATTGCGTTAGCATACGCGAGTGACATAATTGCTTATTCACGGATAATCGCAGGTACGTTCTGACTTAAGCGGAAAATCCCGTTGTAACGTATCGTAGAAACGGAAGTCTGTCGTAAGTCAAAGACTCCCTGTAATTGAATAAAATTTTAGAATATTAAATTATTAAAGAATAGAGTTGATAAATAAAAACGAAAATTATTTATGATTCAACAATTTCATTCAGTAGTGTATATTGAAATACTGATTGTAAATTTGCTTTTATTATAGGATTTCCCAGTGACGTTTTTTACAGCTTAAAAATAAGTTGGAATAGATGTTTGTGTATAAACAGATTTTTATATAGTGTTTTTTTTTTATGTACATATACATCAAGTTTTTTTTTTTCAAGTACATGCTATTCAAGAACCCAAGCAGAAATATTTTATTTTATTTCAGGGAAAACAGAATCTGAATTTCAAACTCACATTTAAACTTTATGTTTTGTCACAGCAATATACAGCACACCGAATGACAAAAAGTATGGGAGGACATGCAATTTTAGGGGGTTAGGTTATTTCGTTTATATAATTGGGGATAGATTTGATATCTTTCAATATCGATGTCTTTTAGGAATAATGAATTGAAGGTATATGAAATTATGTGTCCAGATACGCCTTATTAAAAGTTAAAACTCACAAATTTTAAAATGTAAAATCTAGCCTCCCCACACACACGAACCAGGTATTAAGCCCCGAACAAGCAAAATCATGATTCATGGTACCACGCCTCACATGACTACTTATAGTTCTCGATTTTTCTTTTCAATTTGTATTTTTCATTGATGCAAGTTTTACATAGTGTATGTGTGCTTCTGCGCGCATGCGCCCATGTACCTGTCTGCTTGAATATGCGTACCTGTAAAATGTCGTATTTATTTGTCCTTTCCGTCGTTTTTTTTTTTCAATTTACACTCATTCCTCAACCGTTTCTCAGATTTTCTCTTTATCCTCTGTTCTTTCAATTTCATGTCATTTGACTGTTATATAGATAGAAAATAGGTGTCAGAAAAAATATCCTCACGAGAACGCACGAGAGTGCACGAGAATTATTCCCATCATCGTTTATTCTTTAAAGATAGGTGATGATTAATAACGCCTTTCCTGGCAACCTTATACACAATCAAATTAGCTTATTTATAAGCAATAGCAAGACGGAACATACGAAAAGAAAAAAACAATATTATTAAAATTTACTATAAAAAATGATCAAATGCGCGTGAATTATAAGCAGGACGAATTTGCCGTTAAAAGCATTATTAAGAAATACTTAACCCCAGTCGAACAGAACTAGAAGACTGGGTTGATTATATATTATAAATAAATTTAAACGGCTAACCTCATCGTCAACAATAGCAACTCATCTGAGAGATTACAACTACAGAGGATAAACATTATTTATAAATTTACATAGCTGTTAGGGAACTGCATTCCTGAAGAAAAAAATATTCATGAATAGGAATTACATTGGACATACCACTGTGTAGTCGATATCTGCTTGCATCCGAGAATTGGAATCGTCATCCTGCCCCTTATTCCCTTTCTCCCCGGCCCCCTCATGTTGGTGGTGACGGAGATGGCTCTGAATCAAAATAGCGTTTACCGAGGTCATTCGCGTGAATTTTATTTTGGTGTTCAACTCTACGTGACCGAGAAGTCCACACATTTGTCCAGAAGCTCCTCCCTCGCGCCTCAAGGGGGATTGAGAGAGGCGAAATGTGGCAAACCTGGTTGCATCGGACTTTCGGATGCTTGGTCTGTCAAGGTTAGCATTGGTTACGCCAACCCGATTGGTACTGCCCTCTTCCGCCGGTGTGGCCGTTGAGATCTTGTAGATGCCTATTCCACCGTTGGGGGTCTTCGGAGGTTGGTCGCGTTCAGTCTAGTCCTTGCTCTTCAACATTACCGCCATGAGATCACTGCGATACTACATGCTTATTAAAAAGACTAACATCACTCGGGTCATAGATCCAGTAGGACCCATTTAAACACACGGAGCCCTAACAACCCCTGTTCACAATACAACCATAACAGACTCAGCTATATGCAAAAACGCTAAAAAAGAATGGAAGCGTTTATAATAATAATAATAAAGAAGAAACCAATTCTCAATAATCAATAATGAACATGGCCACAATGTGCTGATGGTGTTCGGAAATTAAAAAAAAATATATTCCAATTCCTAAATATACAAATAAAAGAAATATCTATATATTTTTACGCTATTTACACTCCTCATCTTTATTGTTTTTATAACAACCTTTCGGTCGTTGTGTCCACCGACCTGTCTCAGGTGTATATCTACAGGGAATTCCCAACTGAACCCTTCATTTAATCTATGGGGTAGACTGTTTTTGTTCCAATCGTCTAATTCTTATGTTATTTAGTACTGTTTAGTTATTTCTCCATTACCACTTAGTACAAGTACACATTTTCCGAACCAGAGATTGAACTTGCAACCACCATGTTACCAAATTCCGGTGTATACCCAATAGGCCATGGTAAGACAATTTAGTGGAATAATAATAATAATAATAATAATAATAATAATAATAATAATAATAATAATATAGAGCTTCCCTGCCCAGTAATTTCATTTTATTCCAACACTTTTCCTTCATACATGATCAAGTATGCCTGATTTCATTGTCTCAACTCACAATCTGACTATTAAAATCTCCTCCGACGTTACTTTGTTGCTCCATGCAGAAGACGTGGTCATTCCATAAGAACTGTAGCTCCAGTTCTGTGATATAACGTTGATAAATTTCTAAAAGAAGGCTTGTTCGAGAAAATCTATAGCGGAGCAATCCCGATCATTTGACCTGGGGATCTTTTGTTCGTTGTCACGAAAAACCGTTAAGATCGGAGATGTCTCGTGCGCAGTTAATGACCAGGACTTCTACGTGTCATGTCTGGGCTCTGACACCGACACTTGGTGACACTGCCTACAAGAGAATTGAATCTGTCGGGGATACCATCCGCCCATACCTCGAGGAATCAGTTTTCACATACATTAAAGCTGACAGACCCGAGGGTTTGGAGTCGTGGTCTACCCTCATCTCAATAGAAGTGGCTTACTGGAATGTAGCTGTTGTTGCAAGCAAACAACTATTTGTGGGAGGGGACAATTAATCACCGCCAACACAACACCGCCGACTCGACAAAGGCCAACTCATATCCGTGACAACTCGAATACAGGACAACTCACTACCAGCCTATTTAGCACGAGGACAACTCAACGCTGGCGTCGAATTCATATAATTTTGTGTGGTGAGACGACCACACTCTGCACACGTTCCTTCCAAGCACTGCTATAAACAACGGAAGTGAGCAAGAACGTTATAATTTATATGCGCGACAGAGTTCAAGGTCAGCATGGATCAACCGGCTTCAATCTGCATAATATAGCTCCGTTGGCATATCAACAGTCCCGATGCTTGTCTGTACGTCATAAAAGAACGCCGAAGTTTGGGCTGTGTCATTAGATATCTCAATGGCGTTAGACAGGGTTTGGCTTGCTGGCCTTCTCCAAAAGCTTAAGGGGAGCGCTGCGTTGTCTCTTGACGAATATTTGACTTAATCTAATCGTTCTTAACAAATCGTGTAATGTGGGACATGCTAAATGGACACGTTTCTATAAGCCTTTCATATTAATGTAGCAGTCTCGCGGGGGTTTATCCTTGGACAATCGCTGTTTTCTCATCGTCATCAACAACCTTCCGGTATCTTTAGTTACCAACTATGTATTCATGTACAGAATGCGATGAGTCGCCATATATTTTTTATTTTGCGCATGCGCATTGTTTGTTTTTGATTTTATCGCCTGCACAGTATAGCAGGATCAATTGGACATCGTCTGTGAGAGAGAGAGCATCATGACGTAATTTACTCCGCCAGGAACTTGGAAACGACATGCTGTACTGCTTGGCATTCGCACCGGAATCTCCAATTTGTATATTTCAGAGTGTTTGGATGTCAATCTGAGAACATTGCAGATGATTCGGTAAGAGTTGGATGTCTAATGGTGATTACGAAGATATTTAGAGTGATCACTGGTGATGGCGATGTTTTGCCTCTATTCATGTTCACAGAGGGTCTCAGTGTCAACACGGGGGCCCACATCAAGTGGCTTGAGGAGATAGTGCTGCTCTGGGTCAAGAGGTTGGCTGCCGGAAGATACAATATCTGGCAACAGAATTATGTACCATGCCACACACAAAGAAAAACCCAACATGGATGTCAAACAATTTCTGCGACCACATCACCCCTTACATCTGGCCATCTAACTCCCTAGACTGCACCCCCTGCTTGATTATATTTTTCGTGGGGCGCAGTTGAGCGGGAGACCAACAAAACTCTTTGTAACACGAAAGATGAACTAAAGGCAATGATTATGGCTGAATTCGCCACCTTAAACAAGGAAACCATCCGAAAGAGATGCAAGAGATTCCGAAGTCGTCTTGAGGCCGTGGTTGAAGCGAATGGCGATTTTATTGAATAAATTTACTCTTTAGTATTTTAAAATATGTTTGTTTAATTTTGGTAAATATATGTGTTAAAATGAGATGTGAGTGTTATTTTCATTTTTGCGTATTTTAGACAACAATTTATCCATCGCATCCTGTAGATAACAGAACTATTTCCTCGTGTCTTAGTAGCAAGTCCGACGGTACCGTCAACTGCGCTCAAAGGGGCCTGAAATCGCTAATTAACTGGGGTGAGGAATAACAAGGAATGGCTTCTAAATTTTAACAAAACTGCTTTAATTTAATCAACACAAGGAACCTTTTGTGGCTACGATCAGTATGGCTCATGTTAAACTCCAGAAGTGTAAATTGTTATGCCTTCTCGGGTTCACGATTTCCGCTGCCATCATCTTGTGTTATTATTAGGTTGGTGAACAAATAATGTCGTTTTTTGACGTTCAAGATCATGTCAACAAACGACATTATTTTTGCACCAACCTAATATATTGAATTAATCGCTAGGTCTACTGTTAGCAAATTTCGTGCCAGACAATTTTTCTCCTCAGAATCCATCTTGCACATTTATAAATCTACCATTTGTCCGTGCATTGAATATTGTTGGCACAACACTAGTCTGGTGCCCCTATATATCTTGAAATTCTTGACAAAATTCACATGAGGGTCTGTAATGTAATCGATCCTGATCTGGCATCTCGACTTCAGTCACTTTCTGACAGACATTAGGTAACCTTCCTCTGTTTATAAATATTTTCATGGTAACTGTTCTGATGAGCTTTTCTTCTCGTCATTAAATTGTAAATATGGGGACGAGTTAGTATTTTCATAGAGACAGTGAGGTATTATGGTGGTTGTAGTAAGAAAGGTACGTATGAATGTGGTGTTTTGGTGTAAGGAATATTGTTCGTACGATTGGGTCAGTGTTTGCGGCTAGCTAAGTTATAGTTAAGACAGAAGAAGACCTCCCCCTTTCCCCAATCCCCCCTTCGGCCTTGTGCCACATTTCTGTAATTTATACAGAATAAATATCGCTTTTCTTCTCGTCGCCACGTCTGCATGAATGTAAGCGTCCTACTAGATTGGCAATTAGGTCTCACCGTTTTACTCTTGAAATAGCTAGATGCAACCATTAATTCTATTTTAATGGCTTCTTTTCTCGAACTTCTGGCCTTCCAATTTCTGGCTTTACTGCCGCCTATAATCTACAAGAATTTAAATCGCCATCTTCTTAACATTCTATCCATTTATGGCCCCAGTTTTCCTCACTATAATCTTTTAATTCTGTTTTACACCCTGCAACCGAGTGGCATCATCGTCTTGTCTGTGGTGAAATATTAAAAAAAAAAACCTACAAGTCAAAACGTTACAAGAGAAAAGTTTTAATCTTTAGAGCACTGGCCTGTAAATATTTTCAGAACATAAGCATGAAATTATCTCGTATGTTTAAGTTATTATTTATTACTTCAAACGTTGTTTTTAGTGGATACCCGCATTCAAGTAGACTCTCCGTTTACCTTAGATAAAGAAAATGCTCCCTCTGGCAGATTTCGAACCTGCGTACCTCTTTGAGAAAATAAAGGCTGACATTATTGTGAAACTCTTTGTAGATGTCCGGTAAAGGCACATTGGATCCTCCTGAAAAATGGGACACTGGTTCGAATCCTGTCAGTCGCGGAAGGGAGTATCATGTTTTCTTTAATAAGTACGCTGGTCGGTATAAATAAATAAATACTTTAAAAAATAAACTGAGCTTCTACCCAGATACGAGTATCCACTAAAAATAACGTCTGATCGTAAAAAAAAAAAAGTATTAAAAAAAAAAAAGATCTGTTAATTCTTTAGAAATTGTGTTGCGTATATTTGGGATATTAGCTTCGACAGAAATACGAAGGAGTGAGTGAGCTTTGATTTATCGTAAATCTCTTCGTAGACGAGCGTTAAAAACAGACCGGGGCATATCGTAGTTCCAGTCGCAAAGCTTAGTGGGGGGGCAGGTTTGAATTCTCCCAGAGGGCACATTTGCTTTTGTGAGTTGTAGACTAAATATATAGTGTAAAATAAACGGAACGTCAACACTAATCCGTGTACCCACAAAAAAATAACATTTGGAGTAATAAAAATATGCCGGATTAAAAAAATAAAATAAATTCGTTATTTAGAAAATGCTTAGATTATATGAGATTTGTGCAAAAGCGGCCCTTCTTAAGCTAGACACTAAACAAACAACTGAAATCTGCCGTCTTTTATTTTTTTTTAAAATTGGAGAATTTTGTCACAACTAATATATTAGATACGGTTCTGTTTCAATGCGACGTTACACGGTCAGTGTCTTGCTGTGCATAGCAGGGACATAGATAGAATAATACGTTCAATGACACCTGGTGTCAAAGAACCGAAATCCACATGCAGCCATCATATTAGCATTAGATACACCATGGGGGTGAGAAAAGGCTGAGGCAAGGATCAGGGGTGGTAGAAATGCGGGGAGAGGGCGTCAATAGCTGCTTGGTTTAGAAGCGGTCTATTGAATGTGCAGAGAATGACAAAAAAAAATTCGTCACGCTGCATTGGCTGAGAAAAAAATTTGAACGTCTTCACCCTAAACAGATACGTAAACAAACACCTATACGCATATATATATATATATATATATATATATATATATATGTGTGTGTGTGTGTGTGTGTGTGTGTGTGTGTGTGTGTGTGTGTGTCTGCGTCTCTGTGTGTGCATAGAAATGTTCTAAATAAAAAGATACGATCAACCATATATATGAGTGATTAACGTACACATACAGGTGAGCAAATAACTAGTTAATCAATCGTGTAGACAAGACAGTGCTCAATATACTAAAACAGAGCTATAAAATATATATTTATATTTACACATATACCTTTCGTTTACAGTACAACTTCGAGTTTCATACCTTTGCCAATCATCAGGTACAAAAAGTAACTTGTAGTCTTACTGTAAACATAGGTATATGTGTAAAAATTAACATAGGTATATGTGTAAAAATTAACGTATATATATATATATATATATATATATATATATATATATATGATTCATTTTTTCACCCTTGGAAGAGTGGTCTGATGAGCCAGGGATAAAAGAGATTGCATGGGGAAATAAATTATAACCAATGGACCCTTAAAGTTCTTTGTTTTCATTATATATATATATATATATATATATATATATATATATATATATATATATATATATATATATATATATAGTAATAGTAGTAGTAGTAATCTTATAAGTATAAGTAACTACACTCGTTTCGGAAAACGTTCGGTTTCTTGAATTGCAAAAAATCAAATCAATATCGAAGGAAAAAAAGGTATAAAATAGAAAGAGCCAAGAACATGAACGCCTGTCGAAAACAATCGTGCAGCATGCAGGTCCAAAGCCCAAAGAAAAACGTCGATACGAGTACGCAACTAACTAAATAAAGTGCTCAATACAGTAAGTTGAGCGGACCTAGTTAAACCTAGAGATCCAGACAGACCTACCAAGGTTTCACTTAAGCGGATCGTCAGGGCAGGCTGGCTAAAGTGAAGCCGAATACAACGAACTCGACTGCAATTGGAGCTCGGCTCTCGGATTTCAAATTCAGAACCGTTATCCATTACACGAATCGCACTCGGCATAACCAAGTGGTCACCCATCTCGGTACTGACCTGACTCGATGTTGCTTAAGTGTGATGTTGCTTAATTTCGTTGATCTTACGAGAACCGGTGTTTCAACGTGATATGGTCGTAAGGCTCTTAAGATAAATGATCAGAAAGTGATATTTGAATCACATAATGAGGAAAGGGGACTTGGAGTATGTGACACTCAAAGGACATACTGAAGGCAATTGGGAGAAAATATCCCACCTATTCACCCAGTTAAGTGCCATACGTGATACCTGCTTGAACGAGTCTTTTGATTCGTGACTGACGAGGCAAAAGGTTTTCACACAATAGGTTGCCACTCCGTTTTGCGGTAGACAAGTTTCCAGCCAAGGCTATAGAACGTAGTCTACCGGCTATTCACCCCATATTTAGGGGAGTAGAAAAGAGATGGATTCATGCCTTTCCCAAAGATATTTGTGCATAAGTGAATGTAAAGAACCCGACTGAATTCGAACTCGGCACAACGATTTTTCATTCTGAGCCGATAACCATTAGACTACGGCACACATTCCAACCTGCTAACTGTGCTTGTCCAAATGGTTGCAGCATCCGTGCTATGAGGGGTTGCAAGTTGACATACATTGCTTAGAGCTAAGAAAAAGGGGGGCAGTTCTAGAGAGCTATGTTCGTTATCGTCCTGAATGGAAACGGCAAAGAAAAAAAAGACATCTTTAGCAGAAACGAATATACCCAAACTTTTAGGAAGAATCAAACAACACTTTCTATATTTCTGAAATGAGGTATTGTAACTATATACACAATTTATATTGTTCGAACGGTTATCCTCATCTTTGTTGCCATATTCACGAAATTTCAGCTTTTTACGCTACGGCCTATTTTACGATATGTCTACATTTCAGAGATGAGGTATTGTAACTATTTACACTATTTATATTTTTCGGACTATTCTCCTCATCCTTGTTGCAACATTCACGACGTTTCTGTCGTTGTACTCTCTGGTCTTCTTCAGGATCTGTCTATGTTCCCGAGATGAGGTGTTGTAACTATTTACACTATTTATATTGTTCGTACTGTAGACCACATCTTCGTTGCTATATTCACGAAGTTGTACTCTACGGTCTTCTTTAGGATCTGTATATATTTCTGAGAAGAGGTATTTTAACTGTTTACATTGTTTGGACTGTTGTCCTCATCTTTGTAGTCATAATCACGACGTTTCGGCCGTTGTTTGCTCTCCGGCCGTCTTTAAGATCTGTCTATATTTCTGAGAAGAGGTATTGTAAATTTAAATTGTTGTCCTCAACTTTACTGCCATATTGACGACGTTTTGGACGTTGTACGCCCCGGCCTTCTTCGGGTGACTGGAATTTGAACCCGAACCCTTTTATTTCGTCCACCGGGTTAGATTGTTCTACCTCCACGTGCCATTCCTCTTCCGGATGTCTCAGTATCAGGTATCCCCGTTTAACTCAACTCCCCAAGCACACATGGCCCAGTGGATAAAAAGTGTTGGTTGGATCCAGTAACTTGAACCAAAGAGTTTTGAGTTCAGTACCTGGCTACTGCAGAGATGAATAAAACCTGAAGAACTGAGATAACTGAGAAATGTTTGAAAAGGCATGGCACGTGGAAGTAGAACAAGTTACCCCGGTGAACGAAATAAATGGTTCTGTTCGAAATTCTAACCATCTGACGAAGGCTGAAGCGTACAGCGGCCGAAACGTGAATATGGTAACGAAGATGAGGACAAAAGTCCGAACGATGGCTTAAATGAATCAGACTAATATTTTAATATTAACATCGCAACTGCTCTATTTTGTGAAGTGGCTACATATTTTTCAATAGGTGTAGGCATTCGTCAACGCTTGTCATAATGTCGCATCCATGACCTGGTCATATCTAGATCATGTTAACAGAATGTAACAAGAAGCTCCTCATTTGTTTTCGTCTCTCGTGATGGGTAAAGGATGTCGGCAATGGGAATATTTTAGGCCTAACTTTTTTTCTCGTCATATTACCTTCGTATAGTATATTTTTATCAGTTTCTTAATATGAAAAAAACTACTCTTGAAGGTATTTTCATGACATGAGTGATATCTACCTATTTTTTTAAATTTTTTTTAATACTTTTTGTTAGATTCATCTTACAGTTATCCACTTTCAGAGAGATTAGTTTAAAAAAAAAACATTTTTCTTCTTTTAATCATCCAAAGAGAATTTTTATTTTTTGAAAATACGATAAAAACAACTGATTTAGGATACTGATCCTTCAAGCATTGAGCGTCAGACAAGAGAAATTTAATCATAAATTGCCTTACAATTATTAATTGCCTTACAATTATTAATTATTAATTGCCTTACAATTATTAATTGCCTTACAATTATTAATTATTAATTGCCTTACAATTATTAATTATTAATTGCCTGACAAGATTTTCTTTCATCTTGATTGATTGGTTTCTTTTCAAAGACTTATTGCAAGTTATTTAAAGCCTGGAAATATTTTTAGATAATAATGGTTTAGTAATACAAGTCTTGCTATTTAATATATAACTGGGGGAGAAGAGGTTGATTTATAACTTTCCAAAGAGTATTTATGCGTAAGTGAATATAACGAACCCAACTGGAATTAGAACTCGGCTCTCCGATTAACAATTCCGAGTCATTATTGATTACACCACCCACACATCCAAGCTTACAGCACCTGGTATTCTCAAACGGTCACCTCTCAAGGTACTGACCAGGCTCGACGTTGCTTAATTTCTGTGACTGTAAGAGGACCGGTTTCAACGAGATGAGATCGTAAACCTTCTTTCATCTTACCTTTACCCAGTGTAATTGGAGACAAAAAATGTTCATGCTGTTAAAATGTCTCAAATGAAACATTCTTCTTTTTATTAATTTTGAAGATTTAAAAAATAATAATAAATAACATAATTACCCGTGTATAATACGCCTCCATCTATAATACGCACACTCAAAATTTTGCTGAAAGTGTGAGAAAATGCTTCTACTCATACATAATACGCACCCCTTGCTTGGTAATCAAACACTATAAATTGTACATCTCCAATTTCATTACGGCCAGCGTTCCCTACTCTTATTAAAAATAGTTTTAAACAGAATAATATTATTCTAATTTAGTTTTATGTTAATTCTTATTTTATTTTACGGCATTTTATGAAGATTTTTTTGTAGCTGTGCATAATACGCAGCTCTGCTTTTGCTTATTTTTTTAGAAAAAAATGCGTATTATACATGGGGAAATATGGTAATTAAAATTGCGCGGTCAAAAATATTATTAGATTTCTAATTACAATGAGTTATTTTGAATTGCTTTACGCAAAGTAGAACAACCTTCTGAGTTGCGTAGAAAGCCAGACAGCAGACGAGATACATTTTTCTTAAAGAGTCTAACGCTTCATAAAAACACTTTCAAATAATAAACATTTTCCTGTGAAATTTAAGGCTGTATTTAAACTGGATATATTTTCTAATCGTCCACGTCCGCACATTGTAGCGAACCACCTTCATTATATTCAATTGATGAGATGTAAATTCCACTCGAACAGCTTCTTCCCAAGAAACGCTATTTTAAGGAACCAACTCCCTACATGGTGCTTTTCAGATGGCTACAATTTTTATCAGTTCAAATCTATGGTCAACTGATATATTCCAAACATATACCCATGGACTGTGCTTCTTACTCGGTAACCCTCTAAATCGAATGGCTCTAGCTTGATTTTTTATAGTAAACCAAAAAAAGCATTCCCAATTACTACTATAACTATCGTTAAAATTTATCCCTCTTACCTATTCCATGGTATTACTATCTCCTATTCCCACCTTTCCCTCGCACCCCCACACTTGTGACGTGTGTGAGATGATGTGCCGGTGTTTTGGGCAAGGAATCTCCCCACACTAGCAAGCATTCAACCACCAATCCATCCTTCACCAAACTGCTATAAGCAAGTACTAGAACCTCTTTTACTTTATGTATATTTTTTCTCAAACAAATGAAAAAAAGGAAGTGAGTTTTCACATACGGCTTGCCCACAAGCAGGATTGTTCATAACCATTTTTGGTTCTCACCCGTCGAGGTGCAGTTGAAATGCACCGGAACGAAGTTGCATCTTTGCAGTGAGTAAACTGTTTTTGTCAATATGATAAAATTATAATATATATATATATATATATATATATATATATATATATATATATATATAATGATAATATATATATATATATATATATATATATATATATATATATATATATATATATATATATATATAATGATAATATATATATATATATATATATATATATATATATATATATATATATATATATATATATATATATATATATATATATATATAATGATAATTTTTGGTAATCCGTGGGTTAATTCCAAAAGGATATAGATCCAGGGAGAGCTCAATGTTCAAAGAGAGACCAATATTAATAATTATTTTAAAGAAACCGAACACTTAAATTCATCATGGTTTTTTAAGAGTCTCTTTTCTTTATAATAATAATAAATATATATATATATACATTCTTTGGTTTCTTTACGAGACATTTATTCAATTTATTATTCCGTATGATGCTATTTGGTTCATCCACATGCTTACTGCCACACCTGTGGTTTGAACTCTCGACTTTCAATTCATAGGATAGAAAACGGACTTTATATCCGCTTATACGAACTGGATTGTGCAATTTCAATCTACTATTAACCTGCAACACATTATGACCCATCTTAATTACATTGCGATGTGATAAAATGTCGTTTGAAATTTGTCATAAGTCAATACCGCGAAGACTAATTGAAAGAAACTCATTTCATTAGAAGGGGTCACAGGTTAAAGTTCAAGACCCAAATAATGTCAAGTGTAAATAATTATATGAAGCGTAAAAGATTAGGACATCTTGATGATAGAAATGTCATCGCACTTAGGGAAATAAGGTCCATCTCAAGTTTAACTTTTCGGTCGATAAGTTTTACTTAAATAAAGGTCAGGAGTTGGCATTAAAAGTTCTTGTGAAAAACGAACGAGAACCACGGTTATTTAAAAATGAATCATAAAATTCCAATAGAAAATTGTAACCTTTTCTTCTTATTATGCCGTTGGAAATAATATCAATTATTTTTATATTATAATCTCTATTGTCACTGCGAAATAATAGACTTGATCGGGTAAGAATAATCATACGCTGGGAACTGTACAAACGGTGTTAATTCGACTACACAAACGAAATCAGTCCTGGGTATGACGATGAAGTACATCCGGCAACAAAGCTTCTATTCGGGAGATTGGAGATTTTTTGAAGCGTGGAACCATTTATTGATTACTGTTTTTCCCAGGTCCACACTGAACAGGCTTGGGAGCACCTGTTAGGTGGGGGGTCCCAGCTATGGGTAAATAGTGAACCCTCCAAACAAAACATTATGAAAGTATTTATATATTTTTTATAATAAAAATATCAGCAATACATTTTTACATAATAAAATTACTTTTTTTTGGGGGGGGGGGAAGAAGGGGGGGAAAATAATTTATTAAAAAAATACAAATATTGTTAATAAACAATTTCCAAGCAGGAAATCTTAGCAGGTGTACTGTTAGTGTAAAAAGAAATGGTGAGTTCAATCTAAGGGAAACAATGATTGAAACAAAGCAAGTTCAGTCGGCCAATGATGACAATTCCAGAACAACGTAACTATAAACAATTTTTTTCCGTTCTCTGCCAGCCGCTATGATGGAGATAAAATTACTAATTCATATTTATAGTAAACTGTTGTAATAGAATGTTCCACTCTCCCTAATACCTATTGTAAAATGACTATATCATTAATATGTGTAGTGTGCAGACGGTACAGCCACCTGCTTCACCCGGTTGTTGTAAATGAATTCCAGTAAAGGAACAAGAACGGGTAACTGCCGCAAGTACAGTTCGCAAGGTAGACCATCTAATCCCGGAGATTTGTCACAGTCAACCAGGTTCAGCGCTTGCTAGATCACAGACTCTGTGATGGGGTACCCGCACCCAGCTGCTTCAGCCTCCTGGAGGCGGAGGAGATCGGCCAAATCGACGTCGAAATGAGCAGGGCTCAGACCGAGCTTCATGGTAAACAGATCCTGAAAGTAGTCTAGAAAATCCTCACAAATGCCCGCGTAATGAGACCCTCGTGATATGTCGATTAGACGCCTTTGGAACTTCGAAACAAATGGTAGTCTGAAGGAGCAAGGTCGGGAGAATAAGGTGGATCAGGAATTTTTTTCCAACCAAGTTCTTCGATCTTTTGTGACGTGATTCTTGCTGTGTGTGGTCGCGCATTGTCCTGATGAAACATCACCTGTTTTCGATTCAAGGGTTGCTTCAAGAAGGTTTTCATCAAACTCAACTGGCTTCCGGTTAGATTTTCATCTTCAAGGGTGAAAACTCCACCTCTGAATTTTGCAAACCATCTTCTGCAAGTTCTTTCATTCACACATTCCTCTCCATAAACTGAGTGAATGTTTCTAGCCGCTTCGGCTGCTGAGTTTCCTTTCTTGAACTCATAAAGCATTATGTACCTCAAATGATTCTTGGGTACTTCCATGTCAGCATGGTTTTAATTAAACAAAATTTAATTTTATTGTTCTCTGAAATAAAATTTGATCATTTTAAATGCATCTAAACATAAAAATAATGTTCAGCTCCATTAGACATTATAAAATACTCTTTAAATTTCGTTCATTTTAACAAAAAGTTAAAATTCAGACAGAACTTATGAGATGACCTAATAGTTCCTTTATCCTATTACCATATTTTTCGTTCTCTCTGCGTGGGCAGGGGAAATACGGCATACGTCCTCCCCTAAATTATATGTTCATTTTCTTGCTTTCTTTCCTTTTTATTTTGCCTCGACTGAAGGGTTTCTTTGCCATTTGGTAGGCAGAGGCATCTCTTGTTTTTTGTTGGAGGGATATTGTGAGTAGGATTTGGTACGTGCAATGCTTTTTTCAGAAAAGGACTAGGATCTCGGCTCAGTGGAATAATTTTGCAGGGGTGGGTGTAAACGATGATGTCTTATACAATTTTGCTGCAGGGGAAAATAAATAATAAAGATTAGGACAATAGTCTGAACAATGAAAATAATGTAAACTATAACAATACCTCATCTCAGAAATGCAGACAGATATAAAAATGTATTTATCTTTTTCCCATAATGCTCAGTTTTCAATATTTCTCTTGTTCATATGAGATATTCAATGTTAATTTTTCTTTTATTTAATTATACGGGATTTTTTTTTCTTCAGCGTCTTTAAAGATTTATGGCTGGCTAATTAAATTAATTCTGCTTTTTATTATTTGTTCTTACCAGCGTTGCATGCTTTCCAGTTTTAAATGTCAGTCTTATTTCTTACCTTAAGTCACCGACTGCTTGCATCGTGGTCTCCAATCAATATCATTGTAATTTTACCAATATATATTATAATGGATACACGAAATTAAATCTCACATACGCATTATTACATTTTATGCTACTCTTAACTTCATAGATACTTTTCGACAAGTGGGTGTGTGGCTCTGGAATTTTCTATGTGTGTGGATTATACATACTCCTAAGAATGTAAGAGATTCTCTGCTTCGTCTCTGTTCAAATATCTATTTGTCATACGGTTCACCCCAGGCACAGTAATACACTGACGTCGAGATCTCATCAATTTGCCGTCGAGCTGGATGTATGTTATGCTAACAGTTTCTTTTCCTCGCATTTGATGTCGCTTAGGAGACTCCATATTGTTATATGTTTCATCCTGGAACAAAGCCGGATTTGATATTTAGTTGGAATTCAATTTCCCTCTAATCACAAAAGATACCAGAAAATTGTCAAACTTCTTTACTGTATGGCGTGGATGGATCAGGGCCACTGATGGCATTTTTCGAATTAATCTAGTCAGATTTGCGCAAGGAATTCAAGAAAGCTTTGATAAAATTTATGTTTCTGTAACGATTTCATAATTCGTCAAATAAATGTCGTTTTAGGTAAAGAAAATTAATTCTACTTTGTAGTTTGTAGTTATTGTTTCTTCTACGTCTACAATTGTTGAAGTAGTTATTAATTCAAAATCGATTTAATTTATAATCCAATCATTCAAGGAATTTATTCTTATCCATTTAGTAATGACCGTCTTGTCTAATTTCGCTGAACTTCAATTAAGAAATGATTTATGCATGTAACCGCCCACTCAAAGCCTATTTCTTTATTACGCCAGTTTTATTAGTTTACTTTTTGGTGGAAAATGATTGACACACATTTTTTTCTAATCATTTCACCCCAAGTAAAGCAATAAAGTCACTAAGGGCAAGGAGTTACTGAGTGTGAGAGAATATGAAAATGAAAACCATTATTAATGAGAGAGAACTATAAAAGAAGAGGAATCAAGAAGACAATAGGTAAAGATTGAATGTTTGAAGATTAACGTTAACTGCAAAGCAAGAAGCCAGACTAGAATTCCACAAGTGAGACGTGTGAGAAAAGAAGAACTTACGGTTGCATCTACAACTGCAAAATGATGAGATTTTGATGCCAATCTAGTACTGTGTTTAAATTTTTAAAGTCTAGATTCTATAGAGAAAAGTAATATTTCTTTTGTAAAATACATGAGCTGAAAGGTTATGGTAAAGGCTGGTCTTATTTTGTCTTATAATTATATTCAGCTAGCGACAATTATTGATCCAATCATACCACAGTATTCCTTACACCAAAACAACACCTTCTTACTTATCATTCTTAGTACAATCACCATAATACCTCAGAGTCTCTATGAAGTCTTATCTAGTTTTCATATGTACAATTCATCTGTGGATTGGAATAAAAATAACAACATTTAAAAATGAAACCTCAATGAATCTTTACAATGAATAAAATTTATATACAAGCAACAAAACAAAATAGTGTTAGTGTGTGGGGGGGAGAAGAAAGTACTCCAGAACAATTACCATGAAAGTATTTATATAAAAGGATGATGGGAAAGTGACTGAATCCGAGATATTTGGTCAGGACCGGTAACATTGCAGATTCTTCGGATTTTATCAAGAATCTCTAAAGATATAGCATGATCACCACACAACACGTGGCAGCGATATTCAAAGCAAGATATGGCATCAGTACTCCGTTATTGATCTATCTGATATGATCAGACTGAATGCGCTG
Organism: Acanthosepion esculentum; assembly: GCA_964036315.1. NCBI lineage: Eukaryota > Metazoa > Mollusca > Cephalopoda > Sepiida > Sepiidae > Acanthosepion > Acanthosepion esculentum. Next base: position 74,343,026 of record OZ038513.1, read on the forward strand.
GCCGCTTTAACGGAATGGAACGGGCGATGCCATAGAGCAAACTGAATTCAAGACGGCAATACCATACATCAGTTCATATGTATGCAAAATCATCAAAGAAAGCTTAGAACTTAACCCCTTAAAGCAAACATCATGAGACACAAACACAAATATTCTTAATGTATTCTATCATTTCAAATAAAGTATTAATCGATTATCCGGACATCTTGGGACATGATGCCTCGGTTAAGTTAAAATCAATGAAAAAAAAGTAATTTTTCGAGAAATATATATCACCAATTAACATTTTCAATCACGTCTTACGGCCACGTCACGTTGAATCATTGGTTCCCGTATGATCACCGAAGTTAAGAAACGTCGATCTTGGTCAGTACCTAGATGGGTAACCACCAGGGGATACCAGGTTCTGTAAGCTTAGATATGCGGCTAGTATAATGAATTATGGCTCGGAATTGTTAATCAGAGAACCGAGTTCTAGTTACCGTTTGGTTCGTTAAATTCACATCCGCGCAAATAATATTGCGAAATGAATCCACCTCTTCTCCCTCCAGCTAGGGGTTAATTAGTAAGATTTCTGTGATTAAATCATTATCATCTATTAAAAAAAGTTCTTAAAATTAAAATATATTTTATGCCTTTAAATAACCTACAAAGGATTTATAAGCCGTAGTAATCGAGACACTCCAGAAAAAATTTTGAATCGCATTGTTCAATTAATTTTTGACAAAAAAAATATGCATCATGTTTTGTTTATTTGCGGTTGGCCTCGCGTTTTTCTACCGTTGAACCGGAAGCATTTGTAAGGGTAGCTTCCGGTTGACAGTGCAGCTAATTTAAACATTTGTTATTTTTTATCAAACGTTGTGTATGATTTTCTAAATTCGCACAACGCTTGTCCGAGATAAAATACAGTAGAATCCCTCATATCCGTAATCCCTCATATCCGGAATCCCTCATATCCGGAATTCCTCATATCCGGAATACCGCATATCCGGACATGATTTTGATGTATATATTTGAACTATTTCGGTGATATGTAACCGATTTGAAATTTCTGTTTTTCAGGAAATTTACTTTGGATAATTGCTTATGCTTATTTCACCCTAATGGCTTGTATTGGTGCCAAAGATGATGGGAATAAGAGGAAAAAAACAACTTTGGAGTTATCGCAAAAAGTGGAAATTTTAAACAGACTAGACGCGGGTGAAAGTTAATTGTAACTAATGGCTGAGTTCAACATAGGAAAGTCAACATTCTATGATATAAAATCTTCCAAAAAACTATTCTCCAGCGGTCACAATGAACAAGGAAATAAAAAAAAAGATGATTGTGATGAAACTTGGACTGAAACTGAAATATCTATTGAAAAGGTTGTCAGTTTTATGGAAAGAAAGCCAGCAGTCAGCTATGACGATTGCAATAACGCACCAGAGTTAAAAAGTGTCTTTCGTTTAAAAAATTTCAAAAACAAAAGCAAAACGAAATGCGGAAAAAATTGAGAATGACATTAGAAGAGAGAGAATCATCATGCAACAGCGATTAAAAAATCATCGTTACATTATTTGTTTTGCATATGTGGCAGACTTAATTTAATGAATTTTCAGTAACATTACATAATTTATTTCTTTTTCCTTAAAATCAATTCCGTTATATTTCACTCGCCATTAGCTTATTTTGTTTACTATAAAACATTGAAAATAAATGTTAAACCTGATTTCAGTTCTTTTATTTTAATCTAAATATAACCCCTCATATCCGGACTTTGTAATAAATTCCTCATATCCGGAAGGTTGTCTTAGTCCGGTTGTTAGGGAGTCTGCTGTATTGGAATGGGTTTATTTCGAATTATGGAGAATTTTTTTCATTTTTCTCTTCGTTTCATATTCTGATAATGGAACTTCAAAAGATTGAGGCACAGATAATCGAGACAGTACTGTAGTTGAAAAGATAACACACGAGACACGCTGGTGATATATGGCATTTGTTAGCTGGTGGGGATGTGACTTGTTAACGACGAAATGCGTTTACACGGCCGCCTTTAATTTAACTGTGATGTAGACACTCCAAATTGGATTAATAACAACCATTACTATAAAGCAAAGGAACGTTTGGAAAGCTGATAATAAGGTAGCCATATCTTGCGTTGACTTTGTCACTGACCGGCTTAATGGCGTTGATAACAGTTTTATTGTAGTAACCGCCTCCCGCTGGAGGGTTAGAAGCTTCTCTCGCGTTACGAATTTGATTAGGTCCCGTAAAACGTTTACATACTACGTTTGCAAAGAGAAGACCTTGCGTATAGATGTGTAGGCAATTGAATGACAATTCTGTGTAATGAGTTTCGTCCTCGAGAAAGACTTCATCAGGTTAAATTAATATTTTTATTGGAGTTATATATGTGTAGGTGGGAGAGGGCGTGTAAATACTCGCACGTCGGTTAAAGTTATGCAGCGAGGGGAAACGCTGAAGAGTTGGGAACGGTGAAATCTAATTTTTTTTTTGTTTTTTTTATAAATGTGCGGTTAGAAATATAGTCGTTCTAAACTCAAAGGTAGATGGCGTGTTTATCGAAGCTCTAAAAAATTAACAGAGATTTTAAGTTTAAATGAAAAATGTATTGCTTCTATATTTTTAAGTAATATAATAATTGTTTTTTAATATAATTTTTTAAAAATATAATTTTCAGTTATTATTCATTATGTTTCATGTATTATATATATTACTAGTGTACAAGTGCCGTCAAAATTGACGGCAAGAAGAAATGTATTATAATTAATATGTATTATATTGTAAGTATTTTTCTTTTAATTCAAGTACAATTTTGTAATTTAAAATAATTTGTTAATGTTAATAATTGAACGGTGTACAATTTATAAACACCCAAGGAAAGATAACCGTTTGTTTAATTATGTACTATTTCGTAATTCGTCCTGATGTCCAGTGTTTTTCTAATGATTTCTATAAACCGTTATTTTTTTAGCTTCTAAAACACGTAATGTACGAGGGTCATTCAATAAATAAGGTGAATTTTTCGGTATAAGGACTTCTAATACAGATAGAATCTTACTTTTTCTTTTTCTTTTCAACGTAGTCTCTCAGCACTGTCACACTCTTTTCCCATCTGTGCACAAGCTTCCGTATTCCCTCAGCGTAAAAATCTTTGGACTGATGTCTCAGCCAGTCGCTCACAACACTTTTGACTTCATCGTCACTTTTAAACTTCGTGCCTCACGTGAACGCTTTCAAGGGCCCAAACAGGTGAAAGTCTGAAGGGGCAAGGTCTGGGCTGTAAGGCGGATGAGGGAGCAGTTCCCAGCCCAGCTCGTTGATGGTCTGCACCGTTTGGGCTGCTGTGTGGGGCCTTGCGTTGTCATGATGCAAGATGACTCCTTCTGACTGATGACTCCTGCGTTTGTCCCAACAGATAAGCTCAAAGACCTTGCAATGTCATCCTTCTGTCAGACTGAATGAGGTCATTGACTGATTCGATCACCTCAGGAGACCTCACTTCTGTAGGCCTCCCAGCCCTGTCTTCATCCTCAACACTACTCCGTCCTTCTTTAAACAATTTAGCCCACTTGTAGACATTTTATGGCTGAAACATGTAGCACCATACACAGTTGACATTCTCCTATGAATTTCAACTGGTTTGCACCCTTCAGCAACCAAAAACGTGATAACTGACCGCTTCTTGGTCGGCCATCTTTGTTAATCGCCAAAAACTCTCAAAGTTTTTTTTTTTAATCTGCAAAAGAAATTAAATCCATGTGAAAAAGAAGTAAAACAAAAAGAAATAAAAAAAGACTAAGTTTCTATCTGTATTAGAAGTCCTTATACCGAAAAATGTATTGAATGACCCTCGTATATAATAATTTGTTTTTATACGGACATTATATATTTTTTAATTATTTATTCTAAAGCTTTCCTGTTCTTCTTTCTTCTATTACACCCCCTCTCTAAAGCTTTCATACATTTCCCTCTCACACTTGTTTCCCACTCCAACACATACACTCTCACTAAAATTTTGTCTTTTATACCCGGAGTTATATTTCTCGATTTCTTATTGAATTTCTAGGTCTGATGAATTGGATCGTGATTACGATTCCAATGTAATAAATTATAACCATGGAATATTAGTGTTTGAGCATTTTTATTATATATATATATATATATATATATATATATATATATATATATATATATATTTAAGAGAAATTACCAATCTAAAAATAATCGTTAATTGAACTCATGAATAAAATTCAAACTGATAGAGATATCACCTTAATAATCTATTACAACTAGAAGTAAACTTATATTTGAAAATAAAATTGTTAGTGTTTTAATGTAAATTCTATGAATATTTTTCTAGTCGACTATTTCATATTAAATCCCCAAAATTTTTGTAATAAAGTTTTTAAAAAAACTTTAAGTAACAAATAATGTAATTCCTTACACTGTTTAAACATTCAAACTTATATAAAAAATTATATTTATGAACTCTCAAAGTAAAGCAAAAAACAGCGTCCATTCCAAAGAGAGTTAATGACACTTTATCACAACTTCTTTCTCTCTTTTTCTCTCTCTTTCTCTTTATGCCTTTTTGTCCTAACCCCCTCCCATATCAATATATAACTTCCGTTAACAGATTTAATGTGTCAATGTCTGGATTTCCTCTAAAAATAAAAATTTAAATTTGAAAGAATAGAAATGTTACATCTAACTCAATCATGTCTCTCTACCCCCTTCACTCCCTCACTTCGTTAATTTCCTTATTACTGCCCGTCTTAAATGTGTAAATTTCTTTTAATTTTTCGTTTCAAAATTAGGAAATAAAATCTGATGATCCGCTGTCCTTTAAAAGAGCTGTGGTGAAATAATTTATTACATGGAACCTTAAAGTGGTCTGTTTTTATTTAAATTATTAGCTCTGATTTACATTGAGCTCTCTGGATTTTATCCTCCTTGGGTCTACCCATACAGATTACCTAGTTTTCGTAAACTAAATATATATATATATATATATATATATATATATATATATATATATATATATGAATGAATGATATATTTTCATTTTTTTTTACTATCTTTTTCTAAAATTGTCCAACATTTGGATATGTTTCATATTGAGTTGGTCTTTGATCTAAGCGTTCGGCTCACATGATCCATTTTCATTTTACATACAGTAAAAAACCTTCAGATATTGGAGGCCACCGACATCAAACAAGGCAACCGCACTCAACAAAATTACATTTTAAACTAGTCACAACACATTACAATGCATCTAGACGTAGGTTTCTTCTGTTAATCTTTCGGCCTCTCGCGTGGTATGACGTCATAGAACCGCATCTTGAGCTTACAACTTGCGTCTGCTATTCCGCGACCGTTATCGTCGCATAACAATCTTCTATGTCAACATAAAAAATATTATCTTCGCTGGTGAATATCTTCGTTAAAATGTCCGTATATCCACTCTGAAGATGGCCCATGTGAGCCGAAATCTTAGATCAAAAACCAACTTAATAAAAAATATCCAAATGTTGAACAATTTTTGTCTTTATTTTCACCCGAACTTAAAGCAGTGACTTTACCAGCAATTTCCGTTCGTTTTTTACCAGCAATTTCCGTTCGTTTTTTACAAACAATTTCCGTTCGTTTTTTACCAGCAATTTCCGCTCGTTTTTTTTTTTTACCAGCAATTTCCGCAGGGTTTTTTTTACCAGTAATTTCCATTCTCTTTTTTTAAAAAAATAAATTTTCGCTCATTTTTTTAACCAGAAATTTCCGCTTGTTTGGTGGTGGGGAAGATAGGAACATGGTAGTTAACGGAAGCTACACAAGTCGATAACCGATCACTATCGGCTGGGTCGCCGCGGACAGGGCGTTTCATGTTGAAAAACCTGAAACCTCTAATGAACCTCGGCTAGAAACACCACTGATAATGTGTACTAAATCATCCAAGAGATGGATTTTATGAAATCCCTAAGTATACATTTACACAATTATGATGGTAACGATTGGTAAAATTTCTACTATGTAAACTTTTATGTCAGATCGCCAAACACTAAACTAGACTTTCTTTAATAAACCGACCCTACTTATTCAGTATCTTCGTACACCCTAGGAAACGATATCGCACCTTTATGGGGTGCGAGCACCTCTGGTTCAGAACCATTGATCTTGAGGCAGGACAAACCTGATTTTAAACCTCCGTTGCCCTACGGTTATATTCGATATACATTACAATCTGCATGGGCTTCCATAATCAATAGGAAAGCATATTCTGTTCTTGTGGTCATTGATCACGATGTGTACGCGATTAGCTTTCATTTTTCTGTCTGTGTGTATTTTAAAGTCAGCATAAAATTGTTAGAGGTCCTATCTCTGTAACCGGGTCTGGGTGATGATCATAACAGTTTTGTTTAGTTTCCTTCACGTAAAAGTGGCATATTTTCCAGTGCATGTATTGGCACACTCTATTATTCCGTGTTTTATATTCAGTGGGTTCCAATACTGTACTGTGGAGATGGTCAATTGTTTCCGGATATTTATCACAGAATCTGCGTTTCGGGATAACATAATTTTTCAGTATGTGTGCTTGGTAATTTTTAGTTAGCAAGCATTGGTCCTGCGACGTAAGACTAAAACGTCCGGTTTCAGATTTTAAGACTGTACTACGTAACTACAGCTGGGTAAGGGGTTTGTCTACATCAGCTTGTTTGATACTGGCAGACCATGAAGAGGTTTATCTTGCCATCGTTTCTGCATTTGGCACGTTGTATTTATTTTTTGCTTTCTTTTTTAGGTTCTTTGCCGCTGCAATATTATGGTTTATTTGTACTTCTTCATGACCGTTGACACAGATCATCATCCAGTCTTATAGTTTCCAGTTATCTTTGAAGACCTATTGTTGTGGTTTTGTTAGACAGTTCTTAGCTTCTTTCTAATCTGGGCATATACAGACGATCAACGTCAGCCATATAATGATCTATACGGTGGCAAGTGAGAAGCTTTCTCGTTTTGACATTCATTCGCTTAATGTAAGCTGTGGTCTAATTAAGGTTGTTGAAATTGTATTGAACCACAGGAACAGCCAGTGTTTATGGCTGATATTTTGTTTCGGGAATTCATCTCAGTATTTAACACCAGACGCACACGCCTTTAGTATTATTTTCTTAATTTATCCTTCATTTGAGTATACCGTATTCCATCTTCGTTGACTCCTAATATTTATAGGCTTCTTCTGTTTCCAGTTGCTTAATCTTTTTGACAAAACCTCAATCTGCTGACTGTGTTTCTGTAATTCTCCTTTTCTTGAACATTACTTTTGCACATTTATCTAATCCTAAAGATAGGATACCATCACTGAGACATTGTACGGTATTGAAGATACCTTTCAAGTCATTGTCGTCTTGAGCAAAGAGTTTCCAGGTAGAATAGTTGATTAAACATTTTCATTTTAACCTATCCATTGTTATTACTGTTCAGTTCGTGTCAAATTGGGATTAAGGTCAGACAGAACAAAAGGTGCCAAAAGGAATCTTCTTGAATGATTCCTTGTCGGATATTCAAAGATGTCATCACTGAAACATTATACAGTATTGACGATACCCGTCAATTTATTGTTCTCTTTGGCATCCATGTAGAATATGCGATTAAACAATTCTTTCTTTACTTTGTAACTATAGCTATTACTGTTTAGTTTATTTGAAAGGGAGATTAAGGACAGACAGAACAGAAGGTGTGACAGTGAATCTCCTTGTATCACGAATGACACTTAATTGACCCTACTGATCCTTGGGAAATGTATGAATCCACCTCTTCTCCCCTAGCTATGGGTTAATTATTAAGGCTTGTATCACTAAACCATCACCCAAAAAATTCTCAGAATCCTATATTTTTTATAACCTGAAAAGGGCTGATAAATCGAAACAGTCTATCAATTGTGTAGCTCGTGGGCCGTGTATTAGGTGAACTAATTGTATTTTCTTAATTTTAATATGAAGAAAACTTAGAGAAGAATAATGTTGATAATGATATATATATAGCAAAAATATTGTAAACATGCAACTGCACCCTCACTGATTTATCCCTCCGTGGCTACTTCAATTATGTTTCTATTCCCGGTGTGGTTCAAAAACTGGGAAGGGCCCGCTTGATGGTTAACAGGGAACCGAATGGTAACAATAAACATTACGCTGAGAAATCAGCACTGAAACACTGTTTTCAATATGTTCAACTGTTTTTTGTCGTTGACAAAACAAACGCCTGGCATCGGAAGTACCCGAGGAACAGTCTACCCCCACCTTGCCAAGGGCAATCAAGAACTAACTACCTTTATCCCAACCGTGATTGATAATATACACCAGCAACCGGAAATAATCAATGTCCGATTTGTTATCACTTGACCCCAAAAAGACCGCATTTATTTATTCATATTTTTCGCCTTCGGTCAAGTAGGTATCACATAGAAGACTTCAAGAGTCGCTTGAGATCGAGATAAAATCTTAAACTTTCTTCCTCTCTGTGGATGTAGAAAAATAAGCTTTGGTGAATAGATCTGCAAAAAATAAAATACTTTTGTTACACCGTAATATATAATAATATTGACAAGATAGTTATGCCCGTACACATCGTGATTAATCATTTCTGTATTTGATTCATTGTGACGTCCGTCCTGGGTATGCCGATAATCTACATTCGCGGCCTGGGTATGCCGATAATCTACATCCGCGTCCTGGGTATGACGATAAACTACATCCGCGTCCTGGGTATGACGATAAACTACGTCCAACAGCAAGGCCTCTGATCAGGAGGTCTTGAGGAGCGTGGAACCACCTCCTAATTGCTGGTCCACCCTGAGCCGGGGTGGTAGCACCTGTTAGGGTCCCAGCTATGGGCAAATAGTTAAACCCCAAACTGGGGTAAAAACACTATGAAAGTGTAAAAATAGGTTTTAATAGCAGAAATAATTTGTAGAAAATTATTACCAGCAATAAATTTTTGAAGAAAAACAAATATTACCAGCAATAAATTTTGAAAAAAAAATGTTACCAGAAATAGATTTTTGACAAAAAAAAATATTACCAGGAAAGAATTGTCGGCATTAAATAACCCATTGAGGTTGATATGCCGTAAAACAAAAGAAACACATTATTTTGACGTTTTTAATACATTGACTGCATCCTGCTAACGTCCATACATACTTTCTTTTTGCAATTCGTAGTTAGTCTTTTCTTCTCTCCTTTATTTGCTACCAGCATTTTTTTCCACTGTCTACCATCAACATTGCATCATCTGCTTAGTTGCCAATAATGGATGGCTGGGCCTTTCAACAGATGTTAATCTTTTCAGTAATAATTTATACTGGCTGTCATGCCTGAGTTCTTATTACCAAATTCAATCATTTCTACTCCTGTGGGAATAAGATCCTTCAGACGGCTTTCTATTGAAATTCTCCACGTTTATTCTAAATTAAGTGTTATTTCAGGTTTTACGTCTTACGTTTGCAATGTAAAAAAAAACAGACAAAATTCATAGCGTCATCAAGTTCGGTTAAGAAAATGGAAATTTCTCAATGCTTTTTTCTCTAATTTAAAGCACTCGTACTTTTATCTTTTTCAAGGAAGTCGTACCTTTCTTCTAGTCCCAGTAACTCGTAGAATTATCTAATTCAAAGAAGTGGTACCTTATTTCCTAATTCAAAGAAGCCATACTTTTTTCTCATGCAAGGAACTTGTACCTTCTTTTCTAATTCAAAGAACTCATACCTTTCTTTTAATTCAAAAATTCTTAGATTTTTCTAATTCAAAGATCTCTTACCTTTTTTCTCATTCTAAGTACTTGTGCATTGACTCTTCCGGAGCTCATAGTGATATTAAAAATAATTATTTTTTATGTTTATATTTTTCAAATTAATGATGTATTTTTAATTTGTGAAAGACAAATTGTTCTTAAAAGAATCGTTAAGATTTTTCCTAAAACATTTGCAAATATATGAGGGTGGCTAACTCTGTCATACATAATACTTCGCCATAGAATTTTGGGTTTCAGCGTTTTGGGTTCCTCTTAGAGTTTCGGTAGGATTCGAGGATGTCGGAGTTAGCTCCTCTTCAGTTCCTTAATCCTTCAACAGGGGTCTCTCACCCCTGGCTATAAATACTGGCTGACCCTTCTCTCTCTCTCTCTCTCTCTCTCTCTCTCTCTCTCTCTCTCTCTCTCTCTCTCTTCCGACTCAGGCCTTGGACCACTACCTCGCACGGAGACGAGGTAAAATCGTTCTTTTTCCACTTACACCAAAAGTGACCTCTCACAGATACAGCGTTTCCCAAATTCCGGGAACGCGCTAAGAACAATACACGTACGTACGAACACTTACAATACACACACATAATTTCTCCATACAAACACTATGTAACTGTTCATGTCTTTGTGTAACTCGTTATTAAAATTAATATATATTTGTTTACCCATATATATCGGTCTTGTTTATCTTCTTTGGTCTTAAACCCCGACATTCTTATGTAGCTGGACCCGCCAGCAGGAAAGTTTAAGCTTCTGATATCTCTTCACATCTTCACCCCCACGGTCCCCTACAAAGATATCCTATTAAGCGTAACTATCGATTTTTTTTGCATGCTAGCATGCTAGTTAACATTCGTGTCAGTCATCTGTTGGCTCTCACGCTGGCCAATAGAATCTTCCTGCCTATTCGTGGCAGCCACCTATAGGCTCTCACTCTGGCCAGTAGAAAATGGCCGCAAACTACATGAAAACTGCAGTAGAAGCATGAAAAAAATCGATTATTTCCACTATCGATGGTAGTTGGGAAATGCAAAGTCGGTCTTGGCCTTTCCACTAACTTGGAGCATGTGCATGTAAATTTTGGTGCAAATCCGTCGAAAATTGCGGCCGTGCATTCGTTACACAGACACACATCCTGCCTTTTATAGATAGAGATGAAATGGATTATGTCCGATAATTATTTAATATAGTTTATACGCTATTTTTAAAGATACAATTTATTTAAGTAAATGCTGTTTTTAATTAAACTACGAATTACATTTACCGTACTGAATGTTCGAGCAATTTCGTAGAAAATATGCGTTCTCCGACTGGATTCGAACCTGCATTCTTATACGGAAGATTGTGTATT
>OZ038513.1:74359180-74369180 GCA_964036315.1 Acanthosepion esculentum
TATGTTCACTTTTATATTTACACACGCTCTATCTCTGATATTGAGCACTTTATCCCATAAATATAGCACACTTTAAGACTATATTTCTTCATATATATATATATATATATACATATATATATATATTGAACGATAAAAATTATTAAAAATATCAATTAAAATCTTCAGACATACTGGGTTGTAGATTAATATTATTATATTCGGGCAGACACAGTGTTTTAAAAAATCTGTGTCTGCCCGAATATTTTTTCCCTCCACTATATATATATATATATATATATATATATATATATATATATATATATATATATATATATATATAGTTGAGGGAAATAAATATTCGAGCAGACACAGATTTTTTTTGTTTTCAACTAATGAATAAACATACTTTTCATATTATTTACTATACATATATGCAAAATAACTAAATATGCATAGAAAACAGAATTTCTTTTGATGTAATAGAAATATATCCCAATCATCCATTTTAATGGATAAAAAAACTATTCGTACAATGCTATTCGTACATTTGAAAACATTAAATTGCTTTAATACACTAGATTATTGAAGTGGGATATTCTAGAATGTTTTAATTATGTTATTAGTAATTATTTTTAGCCGAAAAAATGCAAACAGAACATTCTGTAATTGATATTCGTGCAAGATGGTTATCATTATTGCAAAAGACAAATTCTCAAAAAGGAACTGATTGTTAAGCTTTGCAAAGGTAAAATTTACAGGAAAATCTCAGACAACCTGAATATTCCATTTACTACCATTAGGTCATTCATTGCAAGGTATAAAAAAACTCAAAACTGTTGAAAGCAAAAAAGAAAAGGTCCTGCAAGAAAGATTTCTTCAAGATCTTCGAGGAAATTAATGCGTCAAATTAAACAAAGTCCAATGGTTACTTCTGAAGAGTTGTTGGATGATTTGCTTTCATCAAGAATCTGTGTCATTAAATGTTCAATAAGCAATTAAATTCATAGGAACAATCTAAAGTCACGTCCCACTCGGAAAACTCCACTGATATTGAAAAGAAACAAAGATGCCACGTTAAAATTCGTTCCTGAACATGAGGATAAGGAAAAATCGTATTGGGAAAGAGTATTCTGGACAGACGAAATCCAAACTGAGTTGTTTGGACGTAATTCTAGAAATTATGTATGGAGGAAAGATGACGATGCCTTCAAACAAAAGAACACAGTTCCAACTGAATTTTGGTAATGGCTGGAACATTGTTTTGGGATGTTTTTCTGTAAAAGGTACTGGCAACATATCAGTAACAGATGGTAAAATGAATGCCGCCGCATATCAAAATATTTTGGAAGCAAATTTAATGATTTCGGTTGAAAATCTTAAACTTCCACTTGATTGGATTTTTCAAAAAGATAATGATTCTAAGCACACTTCAAAATCTACGAAGAAATGCCTTGCTGAAAATAATGTAAATATCTAGAAATGGCCAAGTCAGTCCCCAGATTTAAACCCAATCGAGAATCTGTGACTGTGAAAATTCAAATCCAATCGAGAGCTCCAACAAACATCCTGGATCTAAAGACCATCTGCGAAGATGAATGGAACAAAATACCAACTAAAATTTGCAAATCATTATTTGAGAACTATAAGAAGAGGTTGATTTCTGTAGAAGTGAATAATGGCGATTCTACAAAGTATTAATGATTATTTTGTATTTTTTTTGTATTTTACAAATATTTGTTTCACACATTAAAATGGATAAATGGGATTTATTTCTATTTAATCAATTTTTTCTATGCATATTGATATTTATTGTGCAAAAGACACAATTACGACACAAGGCCAAAACTGGGAGGGTTTGAGTGTTTTCTATGCATATTTAGTTATTATACATCTGTGTAAAGTTAATTATCTGAAAAGTATGTTTATTCATTTGTTGGAAATACAATAAATTTGTATTTGTACGAAAATTAGTTTTCCCCCACTGCGTGTGTATATATATATATATATATATATATATATATATATATATATATATATATATATATATATATACGTGTGAGTAGGATATAGGTCAACCAAGCAAGCAGCATTTAAGTGCATTAATGCAAACAAATGCAGTTTAGTTCGTTCATTCCGACCGGAAGATTCCAACCGAGCAAACAGATATTGACACACAGACACATATGCACACACACATATTCCTCTATTAATCTGAACTGAAGAGGCCTAACTAACTAACGAAGGCTAAACAACGCGTTGGCAGTAAAAAGGTTTCCACTTGATCTAATATATATATATATATATATATATATATATATATATATATATATATATATATATATATATATATTACGCCGTGTGATCATTTGTTGAATAACATATCAGAAGTATTTTTACCCTAGTTCTCACAATTCAACATTTTAGAATGTCAATTTCAATATTATGTTAGTGACATATATCAGATATTTTTTATTACTTCGACAACAACCCTTCAAAGATAACTTACCTGGCGGCTCCAAATATCTTACCTGACACCAAATGTAATTAACGAGATGATAAATCTTTTGATCAAACATCTAGATGTTATCACGCAATATCTTTCGAAATGATACTTACCTATTTGTTACGATAAATACAGCGGCTACTTCAAATGCCATCCTTATGACTTAGAACCTAAATTTCATGTATCTTTTTTTTTTTTGAAGGGCATTGAGGTTAATGAAATTCACCTTTCCAAATCCATGCAAAAAACATGAGGATGAAGAGCAATGTGAAAAAAAGAAAACATGGCACGTCGTCAAAAGATTTCAAAAGTCGATGCAGGATCCCCTCAAGAAAAAGAATAAAAAAAGACTATTAGTAAGAATATAACAGAATTCAGAAAAAAGGAAAAGATCCGAAACCAGAACAGATTTAATTTAAAGCTTTGAGAACTGACCACTGCTTTACCGAAATAGGATAAATGTCCAGTCACCGGTTGAACAGAGTTAGAGAAAAATGGCTTCATGCCCAGCCACCGGTTGATCAGTGGTAGAGAATAATGACTTAGTGCCTAGCCACCGGTTGAACGGTGGTAGAATAAAGTGACTTAATGCTCATCCGCCGGTTGAACAGTGGTAGAGAAAAATAGCGTCATGCCCAGCCACCGGTTGATCAGTGGTAGAGAATAATGACTTAGTGCCTAGCCACCGGTCGAACGGTGGTAGAATGAAGTGACTTAATGCCCATCCGCCGGTTGAACAGTGGTAGAGAAAAATAGCGTCATGCCCAGCCACCGGTTGATCAGTGGTAGAGAATAATGACTTAGTGCCTAGCCACCGGTCGAACGGTGGTAGAATGAAGTGACTTAATGCCCAGCCACCGGTTGAACAGTGGTAGAGAAAAATGGCGTCATGCCCAGCCACCGGTTGATCAGTGGTAGAGAATAATGACTTAGTGCCTAGCCACCGGTCGAACGGTGGTAGAATGAAGTGACTTAATGCCCAGCCACCGGTTGAACAGTGGTAGAGAAAAATAGCGTCATGCCCAGCCACCGGTTGATCAGTGGTAGAGAATAATGACTTAGTGCCTAGCCACCGGTCGAACGGTGGTAGAATGAAGTGACTTAATGCCCATCCGCCGGTTGAACAGTAGTAGAGAAAAATAGCGTCATGCCCAGCCACCGGTTGATCAGTGGTAGAGAATAATGACTTAGTGCCTAGCCACCGGTTGAACGGTGGTAGAATAAAGTGACTTAATGCCCATCCGCCGGTTGAACAGTGGTAGAGAAAAATAGCGTCATGCCCAGCCACCGGTTGATCAGTGGTAGAGAATAATGACTTAGTGCCTAGCCACCGGTCGAACGGTGGTAGAATGAAGTGACTTATTGCCCATCCGCCGGTTGAACAGTGGTAGAGAAAAATAGCGTCATGCCCAGCCACCGGTTGATCAGTGGTAGAGAATAATGACTTAGTGCCTAGCCACCGGTCGAACGGTGGTAGAAGGAAGTGACTTAATGCCCATCCGCCGGTTGAACAGTGGTAGAGAAAAATAGCGTCATGCCCAGCCACCGGTTGATCAGTGGTAGAGAATAATGACTTAGTGCCTAGCCACCGGTCGAACGGTGGTAGAATGAAGTGACTTAATGCCCATCCGCCGGTTGAACAGTGGTAGAGAAAAATAGCGTCATGCCCAGCCACCGGTTGATCAGTGGTAGAGAATAATGACTTAGTGCCTAGCCACCGGTCGAACGGTGGTAGAATGAAGTGACTTAATGCCCAGCCACCGGTTGAACAGTGGTAGAGAAAAATGGCGTCATGCCCAGCCACCGGTTGATCAGTGGTAGAGAATAATGACTTAGTGCCTAGCCACCGGTCGAACGGTGGTAGAATGAAGTGACTTAATGCCCAGCCACCGGTTGAACAGTGGTAGAGAAAAATAGCGTCATGCCCAGCCACCGGTTGATCAGTGGTAGAGAATAATGACTTAGTGCCTAGCCACCGGTCGAACGGTGGTAGAATGAAGTGACTTAATGCCCATCCGCCGGTTGAACAGTAGTAGAGAAAAATAGCGTCATGCCCAGCCACCGGTTGATCAGTGGTAGAGAATAATGACTTAGTGCCTAGCCACCGGTTGAACGGTGGTAGAATAAAGTGACTTAATGCCCATCCGCCGGTTGAACAGTGGTAGAGAAAAATAGCGTCATGCCCAGCCACCGGTTGATCAGTGGTAGAGAATAATGACTTAGTGCCTAGCCACCGGTCGAACGGTGGTAGAATGAAGTGACTTATTGCCCATCCGCCGGTTGAACAGTGGTAGAGAAAAATAGCGTCATGCCCAGCCACCGGTTGATCAGTGGTAGAGAATAATGACTTAGTGCCTAGCCACCGGTCGAACGGTGGTAGAAGGAAGTGACTTAATGCCCATCCGCCGGTTGAACAGTGGTAGAGAAAAATAGCGTCATGCCCAGCCACCGGTTGATCAGTGGTAGAGAATAATGACTTAGTGCCTAGCCACCGGTCGAACGGTGGTAGAATAAAGTGACTTAATGCCCATCCGCCGGTTGAACAGTGGTAGAGAAAAATAGCGTCATGCCCAGCCACCGGTTGATCAGTGGTAGAGAATAATGACTTAGTGCCTAGCCACCGGTCGAACGGTGGTAGAAGGAAGTGACTTAATGCCCATCCGCCGGTTGAACAGTGGTAGAGAAAATAGCGTCATGCCCAGCCACCGGTTGATCAGTGGTAGAGAATAATGACTTAGTGCCTAGCCACCGGTCGAACGGTGGTAGAATAAAGTGACTTAATGCCCATCCGCCGGTTGAACAGTGGTAGAGAAAAATGACTTAATGTCCAGCCACAGGTTGAACAGTTGCAGAGAAGGAATCACTTAATACCCTGCCACTAATTAAATAGTTGGTAAATATTTGTGACTATTCTTATATCTACTGTGAAACATTACATCCCAACTATTTGCGTATTTTGACTCTGGAGCTCAAACACTAGACTTCAATTTGTTCAGGCATGCAGGTACCAAGGATTAAATTTCATTAGAAGAATTGCCATGAAAATATTTGTAGAAAAGATAGAGGGAAATGTCACATCATGATGGTGGGAAAGTAACTAACTGAAGTCGAGATGCCAGGTCAGGGCCGATAACATTACAGACCCTTTTTTGGATTTTGTTGACAATCTCGAAATAATGAATCTACATAGCAAACTGAAAGATGAACAGTCGTTGTGGAAAATGTCTTACTGCCCTGCCACCAATTGAACTGTGGGTAAACACTTGTAACTATTTTTATATATACCGTGAAACATTACATACCAATTATTTGCGTATTTAGACTCAGGTGCTGAGGCAGAAGCATTCAAATTTTTCAGGGATGCAGGGGTCAAACGGTTAAAATGTTTAGATATAGGTTCAATGCTTTATTTCTCTTCTACGGCTTATCAACCCTTTGCCGGTTATTTAAAGTCAGAAAATATAAGAAGTTTCTTTTTGCAGGGATGGAATAATGATTTAATGATTCAGTCTTACTATCTAACCCATAGCTGGCAGAGAGAAGGCGTGGATGTATACGTTTTCCAAGTTTATTTGAGCGTAAGTGAATATAACGAACCCAACTGTAATCGAAACCCCGCTCTTCGATTGACAATTCTGAGCCATTAACTATTACACCACCCGCACATCCAAGCCTACAGTACCTGGTATACCCTAGCTGTCACCCATCTAGGTACTGACCAAGCTCGGTGTTGCTCAACATTGATGATTTATTATGAATTGGTGTTTCACTGTAATGTAGCTGTAAGATATAGGACCTTTTATAATAATACAAAAATATGTTTGTAAGCTTCTAATTATTTACACTATTTACCTTCGGACGATTGTCCTTATCTTTCTTGTTGTTATCACAGTGTTTCAGCCGTTGTGCTGTCCGGACTTCACCAGGTGTATACTGATCAGGAAACTAAAACACTTTATTTAATTTGGGGGGTGAACTCTTCTCGTTCCACTATCCATGTTTCGGGATTTTTCATCTAATTCTTATTTTTAGTACTGCTCAGTTATTCCAGTGATAGCAGTGAAAACTGCCCGGCCCAGGAATTGAACACAGAGTTTCTATGCCTCCAAATTCATCAACCAAAACTATCGTTATTTCCATGGACCGTTTTCTGGCGAGTTACATTCCTTAGTTCCACCGGTCAGACATTTAAAACTAAGAGTCTCCATGCCACGTATAAAAGTTTGAATCACCCTCATGTCCTTTGCATTATATTGGGAAGAACTAGACGAAAGATCCCGAGACATATTAAGAATTCTTTTCATTGGATCATGATAGCTGATGTTGAGATATCAGTATTCATGTTGTACAATACCTGTAATTTAGAGAGATTATAATGACAGATGTGGTCATTATAATCTCTCTAAATTACAGGAATTTCTTACATGTAAGAAACTGGTTAAGCTCTAAATCAAGTACAAAGACATCATAGTACGCACCCGTTTACTCGGGAGATAATAATAGCGTCCGGTTTGGCCAAATTCTGCTGGTGAAACTGGAGTAACCACTAAAGGGTGAAGGCATGTTATATGTATTGGTTGTTAAAATACCTTTGGGCTTATTTCTGATGCATATGTGTGAGCGGAAGTTGTAACTAGTAATAGCATAAACACGACATGCTTCCGGTGGCTAAAATAAAAGGAAATGTATGCTTGTGTGTGAGCATGCTGTAAGAGGCGTGGCCACATGAAGTTGCGTAGGCGACATGAAATTACGTAGGTGTCCAAATGTTGTTTAACCGGTCCGATTCGCGATCTGGATAGAGAGACTAAGTAAATGTTCACCGAAGATCTGTCTCCGTCAATTACTCTGTGATTATCCCTCACTCTACCCATTCGCCGCAACTGTAACAATAATGATAATTATATATTTTTTATATATAAGTGTTCGTCGCCTTATTTGAGCCCATCAGCAATATACTACATCTTAAGGCCGTGCGCTGCCAGACTACACAGCCCCCACACCTAGAAAGGAATACACGACATTATATTGGGGACGTCTGTTGTCAATGTTGACAGCCAAACACCTTCGAAGTTCCAACCTGTCTGGATTCACATCCATAGTCTTTTCTGTATTTGGATATGACCGCAAGACAGCAGAGGTTTAAAATCATGGTTTTCCTTAGACTAGATGGCCTGCCTTCCTAGGCTGTTAAGCTTCATCTATACTCGACACAGCTGGTTATAAGGCGCTAGTGTCCGCCTTCTCCCATTTCCCGCCTTCAAGCTGGATTTAGTCGCCAGAAACTATTTGAGATGCATGTCACGGAAGTATTTTATAAACTGTGGGTGCTTGTCACCACTATCACCCTCGGCTTCCACACCCTTTGGAACTTATATACTGTACGTATATAAATAGCACATGCATTACGTGCTTTAGAAGCTCAAAATGTTAACGTTGTTTATATATAAAACGTTAAAAAATACAAAAACACTAGGAATCAAATCAAACTACGACATAATACATAAATAAACAAACGAAAATATCGAAAAGCTTCTATTTATATCATTTGGACTATTGTTCTCATCATTGTCGCCATATTTATCACAACGTTTCTACCGTTGTACGTTCCGGCCTTCTTCAGATGGTTGGAATGTCGAACTGAACCCTTTATTTCACTCACTGGGGTAGACTGTTTCTAGTTTCTCCTGTTAATTCCCCTCTCCATGTTCTCCACCGCCTTAACCCGGTATTGAACTCGCACCCTTTGGGCCCTGTCACTGGATTTAACTAACACATGGCACAGAGAATAAAGGCGTTAGTTAGATCCAGTGACAGGAACCGAAATGATTTTCCGTAGATAAATTATACAAAAACTGTCCAAATGTTTTATTTTCCGAGCGCTTTCGGCTATACATTTAGCCGTTTTCAAGGATGGAATATATTTACTGTTAACTTGAAATTGATTGTTGTATCTATGTGTCTAGTATTATATAATGTTTTATTTTCAAAACACGAGCAACATATTGTCACCATGTTCAGAGTTGATATTATTGAGTGCTGTTTTTATTCTTTTTGTATTTGTAGTATCAAGTATTAATAAATACTTGATAATACAAACATAATAGCATCGTCTATATAAAAAAAAGATAAAAATAATGGAAGACTTATTATGTTTATTGTATTTCCAACTAATGAATAAGCATACTTTTCATATAATTAACTCTACACAGATGCATAATAACTAAATATACAGAAAATATTTTTTCACAAATTAAAATGGATAAATGGGATTTATTTCTATTAAATCATCTTTTTTTTGTTTTCTATGCATATTTAGTTATTATGAATCTGTGTACTGTTAATTATATGAAAAGTATGTTTATTCATCCAATATATATATATATATATATATATATATATATATATATATATATATATATATATATATATATATTTCCGAATAAACTATTCATGTTGGTAATTGGTTTTGGAAAGAGAGAGAAGGCCTGAGTTAAAGGAAGCCTACGGTTGATACCCATGACGCGAACAGAGAGGGGGTTTGGCACAGCAAGATTCATAATGTGGCCTCAGGGTTGCCCACCGGAAATGACTGCAGAGACACCTATCCATGCGCGACATGGCACTACAGACACCCCGATATTATGCAACTGTTGATCAGAGCGGCCGCTCAAGACGCTACGCAAGAGTTAGGGCTCCTAACTACCAGTCGGAAACAGCAACCAGGGAACTGTCAACTGTGTACCCTCAGAATGAACAGGCAATGCCACAGACTGCGCGCATCATGGGAGAAACACAGCGGCAATAGTACAGAGGCCAGTGAGAGAGAGAGAGAGAGAGATCAGGGAACCCCTTCCTAAACACGAAACAAGGTTTGGGCCTCTACTCGCGTCCAATAGAAGAGGGAGGAGTGTAGACCGGGCGGTAGGAAAGCCTACCTTCTCCAATTACATAAAACGTATACAACGATGACAGAACAAAACAGTGGGGGATGAAGTTGGGATAGTTGAAGGGCTTATACAAGTTGAGGGTACTGGGGGATAGGAAAGACATATGGTACTAAGTTTTTACTTAGTATAAGTCCCAAAGGCCTATATTAAAAACAAAATTGAAGAAAAAAAAAAAAATAAATAAACTCGGGAAAATAAGGTTAGCAGGCATTAGTTTTAGGAAGAACCAGGTAAAAAAAATTTTTAAATAATTATTAATCGTAAAACTCATATATTGTCGCCTTGTCTTGCTAATTTAGACATGTCCTTTACTGTTTAGGTAGATGTCTGCATTTGAGAATTTTTTTTCTTCTTAAATTATGTTCAGAGTTATTGTTATTTTTTCGTCACTTAGCGGGCTTTATGTTAGTTGTAGCAATACCTTTGGTAATATATATATATATATATATATATATTGTCATCCACAGACAGACTGTTTCACTGTTTCACAGCTCATCAGTGTGATAGACGTCCGGTTGCCTCTAGCTAGGATCGAAAACCGACTGAATTTGCGCAAGTCGGAACT
>OZ038513.1:74374180-74391680 GCA_964036315.1 Acanthosepion esculentum
TAACTTCCCAGAATCCAGAAAGATGAAGAGATTTTGGTTTATCTGTATACCTCGGGAACTAATGATTAACACTGGAAATTATGAACTAAGTGAAAGATTCTCTGGAAATGGTAAATTCTT
The DNA here is from genome assembly GCA_964036315.1 of Acanthosepion esculentum. Lineage (NCBI taxonomy): Eukaryota > Metazoa > Mollusca > Cephalopoda > Sepiida > Sepiidae > Acanthosepion > Acanthosepion esculentum. Next base: position 74,374,301 of record OZ038513.1, read on the forward strand.
CACTTCTCGATAGAGTCCAATCTCTTCATCTTTCTGGATTGTCTCAACTCTCGTTTGAGTTTCGAATTAATTCATTCCTTATTATAGTCAGTTTGAATACTTCCAAGTACTCTTATTATTATTGGCACAACGGTAACATTTGTGTTACACATTTATTCTCAGCATTCTGGTAATATCCTGCAATTTCTAAAGTTTTCGCTTGTAAATGTGAAAAGTGAGCAAGAACAGTTGATCCGAGAAGTGTTTTAACAGCGGATGAAAAAATCGAAAGTGTATTCCAATAGCAAAAGACCCTTCTGAAACCTAAGCAAAGTATTAAGAAACAGGAAAATTTCGTTATATATAAAAAAGAGTGCAGACTTGCTATGTAATATATATATATATATATATATATATATATATATATATATATATATATATATTACACGTCTCTTATTTTAATTCCCGGATGGATGAAACCGGTTGTTTTTTAGCTATTAGAATTTACATTAAAAAATACCTTTGAAATTACGCTTATTCTTTACTATTATAAAATTTTGTACAACAATTAATTTGTTCAAATATATATATATATATATACATACACTCTCGACTCTCCCATCGAATGCGATGTATGAGTGTCAAGCAGATCAGTTCCTAGGAAACTGACAGCCCGACACCAGCACATAAATTTGATTATAGTGGTGACGGTTTTGTGCAGAACCATCCGCACTTTTTGAAGGGCCGAATACAGAGACTTGGTGCACTACGTGCCACTGGGTCCCCAAGCGACCTTCCTCAGGTTCTGAATTGAGAGTTTCCTTCTCCTAGGCTATAGAACCCAGACTGTCCTACTATTTACCCGTAGCTGGAAGGAGAAGAAGAGGATTCGCACCTTTCCCAAGGAAAGTGAATGTAATGGATTCGACTAGAATTTGAACTCGGCCGCTATCCATTACACCACCATGCCTCCTCAAACCAAATTGTAAGTATTAAGCTAGGACACTTTCCTACTAATAGCAAACTTAGCAATATCTTTAAAATTAAGTTACAGTTGCACTGAAAATCTAGAAAGAATCATAAAAAAAAAACATAATAATAAAATCCTGGAAAAACACGCATGCCAAAACAGCATTAATAAAAATCCTAAACTAAAATTAGACAAAAATAATGAAAATTATGTGATTGTGAAAACCCTGAAAACTGCCCGTTGGAAAAGAAATGCGGCACAAAATCTGTGTTATACCAATGCACTATCTCATCCATTGAGAGTCCTAAAACTGATAGGATATACAGTAGCAGCCATAATATCAGGAACGGAAACAACAAAGACATAAATGTGTGCATTACTTTAGAAGTAATGCAGGATTAGGAATGAAATTTTTACCGAATAAAGATTAGGGTGTAATGCATAAATATTATACAGTGTAACCCGGATATAAGAGAAACCCGGGTATAAGAGAGATTTTATCTGGTACCAAATTAGAGCCATACTTACCTAAACAAAATAGACGAAACCCGGATATAAGATACTTATTCTCCGGTCCCGACAACTCTCTTATATCCGGGTTACACTGTACAAAGTTACAAAAGTTTACATAATAGTTTTTTTTTAAAAATAAAGATTAAATGAAACAAAGGAAATAAGCTATTGGACAAAAGTTAAAGAAGTTAAGAGTTCACTAAAGCAGGTCTTTTTTTCCTCAAAGCTTGGTTCAAACGCTCTAATTGCTGACAGTATATTTGAGCATTAATTGTTGCATTAGGTGGTAAGAATTCAAAGTGGATTATTCCTTGGCAATCCCACCAGATTGAAAGAAGAACCTTTTGCCCATGAAGTTCCCTTCTCGGCTGTGGCTGGGGTCCTTCCCCTTTACCAAGCCACTGTCTACGACGCTTAACATTTCGATAAAAGATCCATTTTTCGTCGCCAGTCACAAGTCTATCCAAAAAAGTGAAACAAGTTGGCGAGAATGGAGAGAAGAGCAGATGTCAACTCGGGATTTGAGGTTGTTTTCAGACAATTCATGAGGCACCCATTTTTCAAGTTTAGGAACTTTTCCAAGATGTTGAAGATGACAATGAACAGTTGTATAGTTTGAACTGAGAACCACTGCCAATTCCTCAACTGATAAAGCAAGATTTTCTTCAAGGGCTGCTTCAAGAAGCTTTTCATCAAACTCAACTGGACGTCCGGTTCGATCATCATCTTCAAGGGTGAAATCTCCACCTCTGAATTTTGCAAACCATCTTCTGCAAGTTCTTTCATTCACACATTCCTCTCCATAAACTGAGTGAATGTTTCGAGCCGCTTCGGCTGCTGAGTTTCCTTTCTTGAACTCATAAAGCATTATGTACCTCAAATGATTCTTGAGTACTTCCATGTTAGCAGGGTTTTAATTAAACAAAATTTAATTTTATTGTTCTCTGAAATAAAATTTGATCAGTTTAAATGCATCTAAACATAAAAATAATGTTCAGCTCCATTAGACATTATAGAATGCTCTTTAAATTTCGTTCATTTTAACAAAAAGTTAAAATTCAGACAGAACTTATGGGATGACCTAATAGTTCCTTTATCCTATTATCATATTTTTCGTTCTCTCTGCGTGGGCAGGGGAAATACCGCATACGTCCTCCCCTAAATTATATGTTCATTTTCTTGCTTTCTTCCCTTTTTACTTTCCCTCAACTGAAGGGTTTCTTTGCCATTTGGTAGGCAGAGGCATCGCTTGTTTTTTTTTGGGGGGGGGGGATATTGTGAGTAGGATTTGGTGCGTGCAATGCTTTTTTCAGAAAAGGACTGGGATCTCGGCTCAGCGGAATAATTTTGCAGGGGGAGGAATGTGTAAACGATGATGTCTTATGCGATTTTGCTACAGGGGAAAATAAATAATAAAGATAGGACAATAGTCTGAACAATGAAAATATTATAAAATGCTCTTTAAATTTCCTTCATTTTAACAAAAAGTTAAAATACGGACAGAATTTATGGGATGACCTAATATAATATTTGGAAACGCTTTATAAAAAACGAAAATAGTTTTGATCCACCCTTATATTAATCATGCTAATAATGTCTTTATGTCGTTTTGATTCGTCTTGTTGTGATTTGCTCCTGAAATCTAGTTAGTCATAATGTTGTTAATCTCTTCAATTGGACTGTGCAATTTTGTTTGGCCGTCAAGCAACAGGAATCCATTAAAACAACTTAATAAGACAGTAATATAAATTCCTATATTTATTTGCTTTGCCTTAACTTCACTCCGGCATTGAAAGCCAAGCTATTAAGTCATTTCCCGTTTGCTGAGAGACAGACTCAAATCGTTGGCAGAAATAACTGTTTCTACACTGACCACTCGGTACTATTAATTCTCGACAGACGTTAAATCCAACATACTTAACCCACAAAGAAACGACAGGCAAGATTATCCGGTGCTTTCCCGAATGACATTTTCCTCGCAGATTGTTTGTTTGTTTTGTTTTGTGGCATATTAACCTCAATGGGTTATTTAACAAGATGGGTTTATTGACAAGATTTTTATTTCTGGTAATATTTTCTTTTTTCAAATATTTATTGCTGATACTAATTTTATTTGAAAAGTATTTATGGTATTAAAATCTATTTTTACTCTTTCATAGTGGTTTGAGTCAGGCTGTCGGGGGGTCAACTATTTGCCCATAGCTGGAACCCTAACAGATGCTACCATCCCGGGTCAGGGTGGACCTGGGAACGTCAGCAATTAAGAGGTGGTTCCACGCTCCTCAAAACCTCCTGATCAGGGGCCTTGCTGCTGGACGTAGTTTATCGTCTTACCCAGGACGCTGATGTAGCTTATAGGTTTTCAGGTAAATGGAAACAAATAAGTCACTAATACTCAGAATCAAAAGCAGACAATAGAAATTATTGGACAGAGGATATGGTAGGTAGACTTGGAGAATTTGACACACATATAACATATCGAACGCAAAAGGGACATTTCTGTACAGTGATATTCAGCCTTTACAAAGCCCGGGAGCCACCCAAGTTAGAGGATCATAGAGTAAGAGGCATTATGCTGATATGTGGGCAAGATAACGATTACCCCTAGCCTTGAACAGATTAAGATTGTAGTGATTAGGAAAGCATCCTCTTGGCAGTCGGTTCCACAGAGCAGTGTTTTGCAGGAAGAAGCTACTCAAGTGAAAATTACATCTCAAGAATGATATACAAAGGGAATAACGGTTGTTCGCTACAATGTGCGTGGTATGGGGGGGTAACCGTGAAGGTTAGAACTTGTGGAACTAAGGAATGTCGTTCGTCTGAACATATTCTATGGAAAGGGCGATAGAGCAGTGAGAATGCTTGCGACGTTTATTCTGTGGGAAAGGGGTTTCTAGGATGGAAAATAATTCATGGCCCACAAGGACGTAGAGACGATTTTGGCTTCTATCGAGATTGGAAAGTGAAGTATCTCCTGTCCATATATGGCAGCGTGACTCCATTCTAGCCCTCTGGTCTGGCTCTAGTAAAGTTAGAGGATAGCAGGAAGTGACAGGTACTTACTAGATTGGCCATTTTTCCCTGCATCTTTAACGATGGAATATATGTACGGGATTCACTTGAGGGAATATCCACTCACTTGGTGATAGTTCAGGATTTGATCGATAATGATGTGGTAGGGGGTCCCCTGCATAATCACTTTTGAGAATCGATTGGGATATTGAACGTGGAAGGGATGACCAACATTACTATGAGCTACAAGGTTGTATCAAACGTAATTTAATTTTTTAGACAGATTTTTCAAATATTATGTACACATCAAAGTAGTATATCCTCACTATTATTTTTATTGTTAAGGTATTAGAGCTTATCAAAAGTAATTTCGTTTTTTACGGGCATTTTTCAAAGATTATGAAAACAACGAAAGATTATGGAGCCACTATGTTATTGATATGAGTTTTTTTTATACATAACTGTGTATAAAATTCCCATTTTTTATTATTATTCAGTTCATTTATGTGCCATGCGTGATACATGGCTAGGCGATCATGTATCTTTCGATACATGACTGACAAGTAGGTGATCATTTTCTTCTGCGATAGACCAGTTACCATCCAAGGCTACAGAATCCGGTCCGCCCTGTTTTTACCCATAGCTGGGGAACGAAGAAAAGGATTTACACCTTTCCCAAGGGTATTAGCACATAAGTGAATGTAATGGATTCGACTGGAACTCGAACTCGGCTTTCCTATTTCGGGCCATTTATATATACATGAACATAAACATATGTATGTACCAGTCCGTTATGTGCCATGCGTGATACACGCTTAGGCGATCATGTACCTTTCGATACATAACTCACGAGGCAGATGTTTTTCACGTAGTAGGTTGCCATTACTTTCTGCAGTAGACCAGTTGGCATCCAAGGCTATAGCCTTGGATGCCAACTGGTCTACTGCAGAAAGTAGGTCCGCTCTGCTTTGGAGAAAAGAAGAGGATTCAGACCTTTCCCAAGGGTATTAGTACGTAAGTGAATGTCATGGATTCGACTGGAACTCGAACTCGGCTCTCCTATTTAGGGCTATTTATATATACATGAACACAAACATATGTATGTATCAGTCAGTTATGTGCAATGCGTGATACATGCTGACGAGGCAGATGTTTTTCACGTAGTAGGTTGCAATTACTTTCTACGGTAGACCAGTTGCCATCCAAGGTTATAGTACCCGGTCCGCCCTGCTAGAATTGTCTCCGAATTGTCAGTCGGAGAGCCGAGTTTAAATCCACCCTTGGGATGTGTGGGTGGTGTAATGGATATGGACTCGGAATAAGAAATCGGAGAGACGAGTTCAAATTCCAGTCGAGTTCGTTACATTTATTTAAACTTACACATCCTTCCACAGCTATGAGTTAAATTGCACGACATACCGGGTCCTACAGACTTGGTTAGCAACCAGAATCAAATGGCATTTACTTCCTCAGTTAGAAATTGAAACACATGATTGCACACGCGTGTATAACGTATGGCAGTTAACTGACTGAATGTACAGTAAAATGTATTCCTATGTTTTATACATTATAAATATTCGTTTGATAAGGTGCGTCACAAAGACATATTTCAACTAGGAAAGTTTTATTTATTTGGGATATACATGAGAGTAATTCAAGGCTTATATTGGGAGCAAACCGTTTGTATATAGACAGAAAAACAGAAATAGATTTAAAACAATGGTGTGACTTCTCGCCAGATTTATTAAAACTTAACCCTGGCACAATCCCGAGAGAACTAGAATCCCTACGAGAATTTATTATCAGTGGACACAATCTTAATAGCATAATATATACGGATGACATAGTAATGATAGCAGACAAAGGAAACAACAGTGACTCCGTCGGAAGGTAGTATCGGAAAGTGAGAAGAAGGAACTGTACCTCAATTGTAAGAAAACAAAATTTATGATTGTCAGTAAGAAAACAGTGCAAGAATTAAAGACAGCAAATCCAAGGAAGTGCAACATAGTTTTAACAGAGGACTGAAAAGGTGACACCGAAATCTGAAGGCGCATTGGAATAATGAATGATGCTTTCCAGAAGCTAAGCATAGTATTAAGAAACGGGAAAATTTTATTATATACAAAGAAAGGAGAATTGTTATGTACTATCAAATCTCCTGTATGGCAGTGAATACTTGTAAAATCCTTTAAGTTATAAGTTTGAGATGGGAAACGAACGATATCACTTAGCCAAAACATATAAGAGTGGAATAGGATATCAAATTATAATGATAACGAGAAGAAGAAATAAAATGATAGAATAGTGACGAGTACTGGGGACTTATTGTCACTTGATCTGTAGCGAAATTTCCAAGCTATTGCTGGGGACAAAATTCTATAAAGAAAATGACGAAAACAGTTTCCATAATATTCATAGCGGTGAAAACTTCTATTAAAAAGATAGCATGGCGAAGTGACGGTAAAAAAATCTACTAAACAGCGATCCTTTTAAATATACCAGACGTCCCTTGTTGTTAATTACACGCCATTGTCACAGCGAATCTTACAAATGAAAGGGGAACAAATTTGGAACGAGGTAAAGTGAGAGTCTTTTTTGTCATTCGATGAAGGAATTTATGACTAAAAGAATCTTCTTTTTTTTTCTTTTTTTTTTTACAAATTTTCCATGGGAGCAAAGAGATAATTTCCATTAACTAACATCCACTTTGAAAGAATGTTCCAGAATATTATATCCGACACACACGCACTCACGTACGCACACTCACACGTACAAACGCACGCACACACACACACGCGCGCATGCGCAAACATAAATTATGTATACCTCTGTAGGATGGCGTAATGAATAGCGCCTCGGAATGAGAATTCGGAGAATCGAGTTCGAATTCCAGTCGGGTTCATTAAATTCATTTACGGACAAATAACTTTGGGAAAGGTATGGATCCGTATCTTCTCCCGGAAACTGTTTATTTATTTTTTTTTAAATCATTTCACCGGAAGAAAGGTGGGAATGACACTAGTACGCAAAAGGATTACAGGGAATGATAGTGTGAGAAAAGCCTGAGTATAGGGAGAATTGGGGAAGGATCAGATGATGAACGGGATTCAAGAAAATAGAAGATGGCGATTGACGTTGCATTTAAATTTTTGAAGTTTGTAGGAAAGCAAGTAAACGGAAGAAGGGAGTTCCATGGGGGGAAGAGCGAGAAAAGGATCAGCCTGATAATAGTCGTGTATAGTATATATATATATATATATATATATATATATATATATATATATATATATATATGTGTGTGTGTGTGTGTGTGTGTGTGTGTGCAGTTATGTAGAAAAATAGGAGAGAACACGTTAGGCAAATAATAGTTCTTTAGTATTTTTGTTTTTATTTAAATAAGAAAACAGTGCTCCATACAAAAGTAGAGCTTAAATTATAATAATTAAAAAAAATATATAATTCCTTCGCTACTTATGAGTTCTCATGTTTCAAAAACGAGAGCCGAAACCCTCAATATAATTATTAAAATTAAATTGAATTAAGGTATCAAGCCCTGTTTCATCCTCAAGCGAAAATTTAGGAATAACCAATCTTGAAATTTATAAGCATGTTCGTTCTGAAAATGAGTTACTATGGAAACGGCTGGGGCGACCATTTTGATATGATAGCTCCAAAATATGGTGCCAAAAGCTATCTTTCGCTGTGACTGACCAGACGATGTGCGTACATGAATACCATCGTTCGCTTTGAAATGGACACCCCACCCTGCCTCGGCTTGACCTCTTTGCGAAGGTGACTGAGATATGGATAAAAATTAGCAGTTAAACCCCTTATCAAAATGGTCGCCCCAGCCTTTTCCATAGTAATTCATTTTGCGAACGAACATCCTTATAAATTTCAACATTGGTTATTCCTAAATTTTAGCTTGAAGATGAAACAGGGCTTGATACCTTCATTCAATTTAATTTTAATAATTATATTGAGGGATTCGGCTCTCGTTTTTGAAACATGAGAACGCTTATGTAGCGAAGGAATCATATTTTTTAAAATATAATTATATATACATATATATATATATATATATATATATATATATATATATATATATATATATGTATGTATTAGACCTTATTTTATTCTTTGCTTACGTTTATATTATACAAGGTCCGAGTCACTCAAGTTAGAGAGTTACAGAGGAGGTTGTGTGAGCGGTAAGTGCTAGATGTAGGAGTCGCATTTCTAAGAATATGTTAACACTAATTCAACTGGTTAAGATAGTAGTAGTCGGGAAAGCATCTTCTTGGGAGCAGTTGCCATAAAGAAGCAATTCTTGAGAAACTGTTCGAGTGAGACGTAATCCTTATATACAGGGTGCGATGGATAAATTGCCATATAAATCAGGCAAAAATGAAAATAAGACTGGCATCTCATTTTAACAAATATTGTGTTGGTGCATAATTATCAGGCGTTTTTGTAGCCGTGATATTTGTTAATAAAAATTGCTGTTTTATTTACGTTTTTTTAATTAAAAATATTTTAGTTTCAGGTCATAAAAATGCGTGTCGATAATCATACGCTCCGGAATAATTATTTAAAAATGTTATTGTTGAATTGTTATGTTTCTTTTTCTATAATAAACATTGTTTAAAAAACGCCTGATAATTATGCACCAACCCAATATATTTATCAAAACTGCACAAAAATATCTTGAAATATTAAAGAGTAAATTTATTTAATAAAATCGCCATTAGTTTCAACCACGGCCTCCAAACAGTATTCGGAATCTCCTGCAACTCTTCTGGACGATCTCCTTGATTTAGTTGGTGAATGCTGCCACAATCCTTGCGTTCAGTTCATCTTTGGTGTTACAAGGAATTTTGTTGGTCTCTTGCTCAACTGCTCCCAACACATAATGATCAGGGGGGTTACAGTTTGGTGAGTTAAGAGGACAGATGTAAGGAGGATGTGGTCGTAGAAATTGACCGACAGCCATGACTGGGCTCACCGCTTGTGTGACATGATGTAGAGTCCTGTTGCAAGATATAGGGTCTTCCAGCAGACACCGCGTTGACCTAGGTAGCACTGCCTATTCAAGGCACGTGATGTAGGCCCCCGTGTTGAGTCCGAAGCCCTCAACAACAAATCCGGCAGTTCTTTTTTGATCAGGATGATCGGAGTGTTTTTTTCCGAGCTACCGTACCTTCGTAATCACTGTTAGACTCTTCCAACTCTTTCCGAATCCTCTACACTGTCCTCTCATTGAAGCCCAAACACTCAGAAATTTTCGTAGTGGAGCTTCTGGTGGGAATGCGAAGCAGTACAGCATGTTGTTTCCAAATGATTTGCGTCATGTTGCTCTTTTTCTCACAGACGGCGCACAACTGACCCTAATATAGTCTGCAGTCGACAAGAACAAAAACAAACAAAGCACGTGCACGAAATTAAAAATATAATATGACAAAAAATGTGCCGATTGCACCCTGTATTCTAACGAGCGGAATTTTGACTGAGGTGCTAATAATAATAATAATAATAATAATAATAATAATAATAATAATAATAATTAGGAATTATCAAGCACATATACTAAAATACTGTGTTAGCCCAAAAAGCAGATTCTGTGATAAATATCCAGAAACCATTGATCATCTTGTATCAGGTTGCACGATATTGGCACCCATTGAATATAAAACCCGGCATGACAGAGTGGGCCAATATCTGCACTGGAAAATTTGCAACTCCTACGGGAAGGAAACAAAGAAACTGGTACGAACACCACCTAGACCCGGTTACGGAGATAGGACCTGTTACAATTCTATGGGACTACACAATACACACTGACAGAACAATCAAAGCCAACCACCAGAAATTGTTATTAAAGACCACAAACAAAATAAGTGCCTCCGTATTGATATGGCAGTCCCTGCAGACTGAAATGTATCTTTGAAGATATTCGAAAAACTGTCAAAATACAAGAACCTTGAAATAGAAATCTCAAAAATGTGGCACATGGGAACATCAACAATCCGTGTTGCATTTGGAGCCCTTGGACTGGTTGGAAAAGATTCCAGTAGGCTGATTGAAGGGATCCCTGGAAGTTTATGCCTCAAAGAGATACAAAAAATTATTCTGACAAGTACAGCCCACACTTTACGAAGGGCTTTATCTATGTAATTTGTTTTTTTTTCAGTGCAAAGTGTCATGATGCCATTTCTAACCTTAGGTCCCTGGGTAGGACCCGGAAAGAAATGTGTAAACGCCAAATATCAAAGGAAATAAAAATAATAATAATAATCTTGATGTGAAAATCTCAAAAATGTGGCACATGATGACACCAATAATCCCAGTTATAGTTTGGGCCGTCGGAGTAATTGGAAAAAAATCCGATAGAATCATTGAAGGGATTCCTGGTAGACCATGCCTTAATGAAATACAAAAGAATTGTACTCACAACTACATCTCACACATTACGAAGAGTTCCATCTATGTAAAATGTATGTGAACTTAGGATTTAATAATAATAATAATAATAATAATAATAATAATAATAATAATAATAATAATACACAACGCAAAAATGTGGCACATGGGAACATCGACAATCCCTGTTGTACTTGTAGCCTTAGGATTAGTTGGAAAAGATTCCAATAGACTAATTGAAGGGATCCCTGGAAGTCCATGCCTCAAAGAGATACAAATAATTATTCTGACAAGTACAGCCCACACTTTACGAAGGGCTTTATCTATGTAATATTTTTTTTGCAGTGGAAAGTGTCATGATACCATTTCTAATCTGCCGATTACACATTTCTTTCCGGGACCCGGAAAGAAATGTGTAATCGGCAGATATCAAAGATAATAATAATAATAATAATAATAATAATAATAATAATAATAATAATAAGATAGATAGATAGATAGATAGATAGATAGATAGATAGATATGTAAGCAAGTGGATTCAGTAAGTGTTCATTAATTCCATAAGTTGCTGTGAATGTGTGTGGGCGGGTTTCAGTGAGCGGAATATTCCTTGTCACCAGGGAAATGTCCATAAACAATTCTGTTCTTCCGTGCTTTGGCTCGACTCCCCGTCTCATGATCTGAAAATCTCTAATGAAGTTATGAAGCAAGAATGTATCCTGGCGACGAGATCTTTTCCATTAGGATCGCCCGAAACTTTGTCATATTTAACCATCACTTCTACCTCGACGGCCCGTGTACTCTCTAGCGATCTCTTTCTACTGGACAGTCATGCTTTAACTTTAATAGACACACAGCAAAATGCTAATATGAATTCAAGGCGAATTAACGGACAGCGTGAGCACACGTCTTCGAGTGTTGCCGACGCCATCAAAGTTTGAAAATCTATCGATTTGGCGCCATAATCTCGGTAAAAAAAATTAAAGGCCATTGTCGCTTTGCTCCCAGAGGGGAATAGACTGTAGCGTTGTTGACAGAATGTCTCGTCCTGAAGAGACTTATTTAATGAGTTCTACTGGAGATGAAGTGGCAACAAGTTCGTAAATCTCGCATTATCTTCATTATTCGGACTGTTATCCTGAACTTCATTGCCATATTCACAACGCTCCGGCCTTCTTCAGGTGACTGGAATATCGAACCGAATAGAGGTAGTTTTTTTTCTAGTTCCACGTGCCATACCTCTTCTTCAGTTATTTCCCTTTAACACAATTTTCCAAGGTTTTGATTTACTACTGCTGTGGCCTGGTATCGAACTCATAATTCTTTGGGTCTAATCAATGAATCACTGGGCCATGAATCCTTGAGGACATCTGTGTAGGAATTTTGAGGACTTATAAACTTAATGTCTCAGCCATCATTTTTTACCGGTGCTGATATTGCAAATTTTTTGTTATTATTATTTTTTTTTTTACTAGAGCTCATATTGCAGTCTTTGTTGTTATTCATTGCTTTGCTCCAGCACTGTTTATTACTGGTTCTCATATTGTATTCATTTCTATGCTTGGTCGGCTCAGGAGATTTTTGTGGCCTAGCATATGTGTTGATTCCTTAAGTTTTCGTATTTTCCAGTGATGCTCTCTGTCTATTAGTCAACCTCATTCCACGGGGATCAGTGATCTCCTTTTCTCTCCATATGTGGTCAGCTACGCCTGATTTTTCTATTTCCCCTTGTGTTACCGATTTACACTGTTCTAGTAGTCTTAACTTGAGGGGGCGGTCCGTCTCTCTAGACGAACGCCGGTACGTACAACGGCCGAAACGTTGTGAATGTGGCACTGAAGATGAGGATAATAGTCTGAATAATGTAAATAATGCAAGTAATCATAATACCTCATCTCAGAGATACAGAGGCCGACATATTGTAAATATGACAATGAAGATGAGGAAAACAGTGCGAATAATGTAAATAATGCTAGTAATCATAATACCACATCTCAGAGATATAGACAGATATTCGTAAATCTCGTTTTTAACTTTCAATACTTCAAGAGCCAAGCTCATTTCGTTATCACTGAGCTGATCCTAAATACTCATCAGTCGGATGAATGGTTGCACACTCAGGCTCTCTTTTGGGACTCTAGTTCACTCGCTGATCTCAACTGGAACTTCTTCCTGGGTATAACGATAAACTACATCCGGCAGCAAGGCTCCTAATCCCTTTTTATATTTTAAGTAATTTTATGCTTTCAACTACATATATTTTTTTACGTCATTTTATACTTTCAAGGTAAAAGGGATATTATTTTAGATATACAGTTTGTAGATATGATAAAATAATTGTTGGCAATTTTACAATAAAAATGAATTTTCATATTTTTTTTTCAGTTGCATAAATTATTATTCTGTTATAAAAATGTATTTTTGCTGATTTTGTTATAAAAATGTACTGCTGATTTTTGCTCGGCGGGTGCACCATTTGCGCATACCTGGGACCCTACAATCTGCTACCACCGCGGGTCTGGGTGAAAATGAGAATAAAAGTGGTTAAGAGGTGGCTCCACGCTCCTCAACAGCTCCAATCTCTCGAGACCTCACCATCCTTAATATATAATAGCACTTTGAAATCTCCTCGACCTAAATTAATTCTACTCTGTCATCTAATGGGTTAGTTTGTGAAAACTAGGTAGGCAAAGTAACAGGGTCTATCGGAGTTTGATAGGGGCATGAGAGTAAAAGGTACACAAAAGACAAATGCCATTTCTAAAATACTGCTGATATTTGACATTCTTTGACCTACAGTGTTATATGTGTACTTGGAATACCAACGTAAAAAGCACAGTTACTGACTTGGTGTCTAGAAAGTACCAAAGTCACTAGCTCAGTTAAAATAGCCATTTAAATGCAAGTTATGATAAACATATCCAGCATGTCAATCCAGTATTCTTAAGCTTCTGTGGAACAAGAGATTAGAAAACTCACTAGAGTATCCCTGTTAAAATCAGGCCTCAGAACCGAGCGACCGATCTCAACTCTTGAATACAAAAGGTTGTCATTGCTCTAATGTTCAGTTCATGGTAGTTTCGGGATATTTGTTGCTTCAAGTCTTTCCTACGTCAGTAAGGAGAGTGTCCAGAATTCATTGCCATATAGCAGGACGGATATAATGTCTTTACATATTGATTTCGGTACTGTTTGTTTTTTGGCGGGGGGGTATGAAATGTTCCTTTTTTTAATACTCTACTTAGCTTTTGGAAGGCATATTTCGATACGCTAATCAATCTTTAAGTATCGCTCATTTTGACCACTGCTAAAATAATTCTCAGGCATTTAAATGTTGTACTTGTTTGATTTTGGTATCTCCAATTTATAATTTACATGTTGGACTGTTCCTTTTATTAACAAAAATATGCATTTAGTCTTCTTGCAATTGGTGTTTAGTCTTTTATTCTAGCTTTCCTTTACTGCTTTCTGTAGGAGTTCCTGTAATTCCCTTTCTGGGTTGCTATTAATTTCAGTGTTGCATTTTCCGTCTTCTTTTAGAACATTTCCTGGTTATTTAAATTTTTGTGATTGGTTGGTTTTGGTATTACAGAATTGTAATTTTCATTTTGGGCCCAACCTTTTGCTATCAACCATTCATTCTGTTTTCTTGCAATTGATGTTTCATTCTTTGTTCTCGCTTCTTCACTACCTTCTGTAGGAGATTGTGTAGTTTTCTTACAGTGTCTTCTATCAGCACTATGTCATCTGCATATCTGATGTTGTTAAGAATGTGGCCGCCAATAATGAACCCAGACAGGACTTGTAATTCTCTCACAATCGCCTCACTGTATAAATTGAATATGTCCTGTGATAAAAAATAATCACCTCATTGTCTTACATCCGTTTCTACTCTTTTTTAAAAAATATTTGCTCTCAGTGGATAATTCCGGATTCTTCTAATATAGGTATGTCCAATATTTCGCTAAAAAGTGGTATACCTTGACGACAAAAGGTCCCCAAATTGATAAAACAATTTTTAAGTTTTAAATATTTATGTTGTTATTAAAGAGGAAAGACCAAAGTATTTTCTGAATATTTTTTCAGATTTTTTAATCCTTCCTATAAATGTTAAAAATTTTATTAAAAATCTTGTTTTTTTTCGAGTCAAAAAATTTCGTAAAATGGAACTTATCGACATTTCTGTCGGAAAGATCATAGTTTGTTAGTTAAAAAATCATGAAAAATAAATTACACCTTTTTCTTTTGTTATCTTAGGAAATTTAGAATGATTAAAGTATACTTAATGTAATTTGAAAGAAACATTACTTACATTTTTAGCAGAAAATTTTTTAAGAGAGATATTTCCCACCAGGGTAGTCTATTTTGACAGGCGTTGATTGATGTACGTCAATATATTCACAACTTACGGTACTGAAATTTATTGTACGGTACCGCCAAAGTGATATAATTCGTTCTAATTTTATGTGAATCTGGTTAGTAGATTTTTTTTTTTAAAATTCACTTTTAAATTTTTTTTTTTTTTTTTACCTTACGTTTGAGGAAGAATTCTGCACTGAAAATAACATTTAAATTATGAAAGAAAATCAAATTTTACAAGTAAAAATAAAACAGTAAAAAAAATACATTTTTTTAAATTGAGGTTTATTATTTCAGTCATGAAATATTTTTCTGAGAATATAAAAATTACATGAAACACCATTAATTGAAACGGGTTAACTTAATGAAATGAGATTTTATTTCTTTTTTATTAAGGCAGATTTTTTTCTATTTATTAATAATTATATGGCAGTAATATGAGTTTTATTTTATTTATTAATAAAATTAACATGCTAATAGCAGCTATGTTGGTTTTGTTTTGACTCGACAAGTATTTTTTAGTTTGAGTAGTAGCGAGCTAACTCCAGAAAATTTAAACTCCAAAAATCGTTTTAATTGATAATTTGTCGTGTGGATAATAATTCCAAAGTAATGTACAATGAATTTATGCATTCGATTTAAAACTTGAAAATTTGGGTGGACTTCCAAGGGCGTTTTTTTTTTTGTAATTGTAAATAGTCGATATTTTCTTTTATCCCACTATTCGATTATATTTGAATAGAAAAAGAAAAAAATTGAAAATAATACGACGATATTCAGAAAACTTGACAAGCGTTGTTTTCTTGTTACAAAGCCATTTCTGAAGTAAAAAAAAAAACTTGCTTCTATCAAAGGAAACTACTCATGTGACATTATTTCAACAATGTGCATCCGTACTTTCGTTGTAGACGATTTTAAATACAATTTTGGAATATTAAAAATTATTTTTAAAATAATTATGGTTGTCAGATTTTAATAAGCTTTCAAATTTATGATCTTTAAAAAGTAGAGAACATAATATATCATTTCCATAAGGTTGCAGAAAGAACTTAATGTATAAATATATAACAACCTTTTGTCATATTGTGTATTTAAAATTGAAAAAAAAAAGAAAATTAATGTAAAAATTTATTGTTCATCAAAAATTTTTTTTCTTTCAGATAATAATTACCTTCGTATATATTATTCAGAAAAGCCATTAAAAACTTTCTTAATTAAATATTGTCTTAGTTTTATTGGGTTTTGTATTTTTACAATTGAGGTAAAAGTTTGGACAATTTCGGACATTTTTTTAACAAAAAAATCCATGATTTAGATTTTTCAGAGTTTTGTGCATTTAATTAAAAAAAAAAATTGAGGTTGCAAATAAATTTTTTTTTGTGTTTTCATAAAATTAAGTTCGAGGGGGGTAACAGATATAAAAAAAAATATTTATACCATGACTTTCAAAGAGACAAACATTTCTAAAATAAGTTCATTCATTTCTGAATAAGTTCTGAAGTTTTCATTAAAATCCAACAAGTAGTTAATTTTTACAAGAATTTAGAAATTAATGTGTCTTTCAACTGACAAAAAACAACTAAAAAAAAACGGTAAAAAGGTCAAAATTGGACATACCTATTCTAATATCTTTCCTCCATAAGTCAAGGTTACCTCGCTGTCACAGCAGTCCTTTGTCAAATGCATTTGCATAATCTTTACACGATAACCATTAGTCGTGAAACAAATATTTACGCCACCAGAGCATCAACATAGACTAAAAATGATCCATTCTCTGACATTATTGAGTATCTAAGAGAATTAATCGATCATACAAACGGGCAAATCAAACCAAATGATTAAAAATATTTGCGGTCGCCATTTGTTTTATTGTTAAAATAATAAAATGTTAAAATACATGGATTATCTCAAAATGTGTCATATAATCTATTTTATTTTATTTTTATTCGATTATCGGTGCGATTGAAATTATATATGGCTTTTATGATAGGATTTAATCATTCTTTTTATTTTGTTTATCGATGATCTGAACAGTAGTTCGTGTTGTTCTGTCACCTAACAGGCTGTAAAATAGGGTCTAATCTCTTAAATACATAGCAAAAGTCAGCGTATTATATTTTCTG
>OZ038513.1:74396680-74449180 GCA_964036315.1 Acanthosepion esculentum
TTCCATTCGGGTATAAAATTCATAATCAAACTCGTGTTTGGCTGTCAATCTGCTAAACAGCTTTATAAAAAGTGATTACATTTCTTTATATGTCTTTTACAATTAGATTTTTTCAGAATAACACGTACAGGGACTTTACTTATCGGAGATGGGCACTGTGTATGGACGTTTAATATCTTCAGAGGTTTAATCACTTAGAGATACCGATAGTCGCTTATGTCGTGAAACTCTCATTGATTGTGCAGCGCTGACATGGATGTATATGTGTGGATATCTGCGTGGGCGTTTGTCTGTGCAAGCATGCGCAACCATGTGATTATACACGCGCGTAAAGACGATAATTCAAAAAGAAAATGATAACAATCTGTCCTATGGTTTCAGAAAAAGAGTACTTCTATTTATGAAGAAGCAAGGATAAATGACATTGTATCCGCTTACACCGAGAATCGCTCATTTTTAACCAAACCTTCCTAATCTCCACTAACGACAAAAAAATATTCGAAATTATTTTGGCCAGTCCTACACTATTGCTCGTCGCATTTCACGATTCGTCACATTACGTCAGCCTATAGAAAATACGGGTGATTACAATACCAAAAGAGCTTGCTATTCGTGTTAACAATGACAAGTGTTTCTAAATTAATTACCAACAACGTTATCGATTTTCTTCTCAAATCGATAATGGGGAATTAAAATTTAGTTGAAATCGATAGCGAATTGCTAAGGAGCATTAAAATATTTTTAAAAAATAGAAAATGTTGTGACCGCGTTTTTATCACAGCACCGGAAATATTCCAAGAAACGGATTTGGATAAATGCATATTAACGTGTGACGTCATGTGTTTTACGCTATTTTCTGAAAATATGCAATGCATTGAAATTAATATTCTTCATTTTTCGCCAGTGAGTTCCTATCTCGATTAAATAAAGACTGACCAACATGATTATCTTAGAATTAACGACACTGCACTCGAATATATATCATCTGTCTTAAAGGCCATGGAACCTAAGTTTCCAGGCTTCTCCACATATTCCATTTTCTTTCATAACAGTAAAAGTTTTGTTGTCCTGATTATCTTAGTTAAGTTAATGGTTTCCCGTAACCATTGATTCATAAAAGTTTTGAATTTGGTGTTGATTTTTATCTTGAGTTGATGCCATGTCAACCTTCTGTGCATATGTGTGTGTATGTTTCTATGTGTATGGGTGTGTATGTGTGTGTGTGTATGTTTCTGTGTGTATGTTTCTGCGTGTATGTTTCGGTGTGTATGTTTCTGTGTGTATGTATCTGTGTGTATGTATGTGTATGTGTCTGTATGTATGTGTGTGTATGTTTCTGTGTGTATGTGTGTGTATGTTTCTGTGTGTATGTACCTGTGTGTATGTTTCTGTGTGTATGTATCTGTGTGTAAGTATCTGTGTGCATGTGTGTATGTTTCTGTGTGTATGTGTCTGCGTGTATGTGTGTGTATGTTTCTGTGTGTTTCTGTGTGTATGTTTCTGTGTGTATGTTTCTGTGTGTATGTGTGTGTATGTTTCTTTTGAATGTTTCTGCGTGTATGTATCTGTGTGTATGTGTGTGTATGTTTCTGTGTGTATGTGTGTGTATATTTCTGTGTGTATGTGTGTGTATGTTTCTGTGTGGATGTATCTGTGTGTATGTGTGTGTATGTTTCTGTATGTATGTTTCTGTGTGTATGTATCGGTGTGTTTGTGTGTGTATGTTTCTGTGTGTATGTTTCTGTGTGTATGTTTCTGTGTGTATGTATCTCTGTGTATGTGTGTGTATGTATCTGTGTGTATGTATGTGTATGTTTCTGTGTGTATGTTTCGGCGTGTATATTTCTGTGTGTATGTATCTGTGTGTATGTGTGTGAATGTTTCTGTGTGTATTTGTGTATATGTTTCTGTGTGTATGTTTCTGTGTGAACGTATCTGTGTGTATGTGTGTATGTTTCTGTGTGTATGTATCTGTGTGTATGTTTCTGTGTGTATGTGTGTATGTTTCTGTGTGTATGTGTATTTATTTGTTTCTGCGTGTATCTTTCTGTGTGTATGTGTGTATGTTTCTATGTGTATGTGTGTATATGATTCTGTGTGTATGTATCTGTGTGTATGTGTGTGTATGGTTCTGTGTGTATGTTTCTGTGTGTATGTGTGTGTATGTGTATGTATGTTTCTGTGTGTATGTTTCTGTGTGTATGCGTGTGAATGTTTCTGTCTGTATGTTTCTGTGAGTATGTGTGTGTATGTTTCTGTGTGTATGTTTCTGTGTGTATCTGTGTGTATAATTATTTTGTATGTTTCTGTGTGTATGTATCTGTGTGTATGTGTGTGTATGTTTCTGTGTGTATGTGTTTGTATGTTTCTGTGTGTATGTATCTGTGTGTATGTGTGCGTGAATGTTTCTGTGTGTTATGTTTCTGTGTGTATGTATCTGTGTGTGTATTTATCTGTGTGTGTATGTTTCAGTGTGTATGTGTGTGTATGTTTCTGTGTGTACGTGTGTGTATATTTCTGTGTGTATATGTGTATGTTTCTGTGTGTATGTTTCTGTGTGCATGTGTCTGTGTGTATATGTGTGTATGTTTCTGTGTGTATGTGTGTGTATATTTCTCTGTGTATCTGTGTTTATGTTTCAGTGTGTGTGTTTCTGTGTGTATGTATCTGTGTGTATGTGTGTAAATGTTTCGGTGTGTATGTTTCTGTGTGTATGTGTGTGAATGTATCTGTGTGTATGTGTGTGTGTGTGTTTCTGTGTGTATGTGTGTGAATGTATCTGTGTGTTTCTGTGTGTATGTTTCTGTGTGTATGTTTCTGTGTGTATGTTTCTGTGTGTATGTATCATTGTGTATGTGTGTAAATGTTTCTGTGTGTAAGTTTCTGTGTGTATGTGTGTGTATGTATCTGTGTGTATGTGTGTGTATGTTTCTGTGTGTATGTTTCTTTGTGTATGTTTCTGTGTTTATGTGTGTGTATGTTTTTGTGTGTATGTGTGTGTTTGTTTCTGTGTGTATGTTTATTTGTGTATGTGTGTATCTGTGGGTATGTATCTGTGTGTATGTGTGTATATGTTTCTGTGTGTATCTATCTGTGTGTATGTGTATGTTTCTGTGTGTATGTATCTGTGTATATGTGTGTGTATGTAACTGTGTGTATGTGTGTGTATGTTTCTTTGTATATGTGCGTGAATGTTTCTGTGTGTATGTATCTGTGTGTGTATATTTCTGTGTGTATATGTGTATGTTTCTGTGTGTATGTTTCTGTGTGCATGTGTCTGTGTGTATGTGTGTGTATGTTTCTGTGTGTATGCGTGTGTATATTTCTGTGTGTATATGTGTATGTTTCTGTGTGTATGTTTCCGTGTGTATGTGTGTGTATGTTTGTTTTGTATGTTTCTGTGTGCATGTATCTGCTTGTATATGTGTGTATGTTTCTGTGTGTATCTGTGTGTATATTTCTGTGTGTATCTGTGTTTATGTTTCTGTGTGTATGTTTCTGTGTATATGTATCTGTGTGTATGTGTGTAAATGTTTCTGTGTGTATGTTTCTGTGTGTATGTGTGTATGCGTGTGTATGTTTCTGTGTGTATGTGTGTGTATGTTTCTGTGTGTATGTGTCTGTGTGTATGAGTGTGTATGTTTCTGTGTGTATGTGTGTGTATGTCTGTGTATGTTTGTGTATGTATGCTTCTGTGTGCATATGTGTGAATGTTTCTGTGTGTATGTTTCTGTGTGTATGTGTATGTATGTTTCTGTGTAAAAGGTTTCTGTGTGTATATGTGTGTATGTTTCTTTGGTATGTTTCTGTGTGTACGTATATGTGTGTATGTGTGTGTATGTTTCTGTGTGTATGTGTGTGTATATTTCTGTGTGTGTGTGTGTATGTTTCTGTGTGTATGTGTTTGTATGTTTCTGTGTGTATGTATATGTGTGTATGTGTGTGTATGTTTCTGTGTGCATGTATCTGTGTGTATGTGTGTGTGTATCTGTGTGTTTATGTGTGTATGTTTTTGTGTGTATGTTTCTGTGTGTATGTTTCTATGTGTATGTGTGTGTATGTTTCTGCGTGTATCTTTCTGTGTGTATGTGTGTATGTTTCTATGTGTATGTGTGTATATGATTCTGTGTGTATGTATCTGTGTGTATGTGTGTGTATGTTTCTGTGTGTATGTTTCTGTGTGTATGTGTGTGTATGTGTGTGTATGTTTCTGTGTGTATGTTTCTGTGTGTATGTTTCTGTGTGTATGTGTGTGAATGTTTCTGTCTGTATGTTTCTGTGTGTATGTGTGTGTATGTTTCTGTGTGTATGTTTCTGTGTGTATCTGTGTGTATAATTATTTTGTATGTTTCTGTGTGTATGTATCTGTGAGTATGTGTGTGTATGTTTCTGTGTGTATGTGTTTGTATGTTTCTGTGTGTATGTATCTGTGTGTATGTGTGCGTGAATGTTTCTGTGTGTTATGTTTCTGTGTGTATGTATCTGTGTGTGTATTTATCTGTGTGTTTGTGTGTGTATGTTTCAGTGTGTATGTGTGTGTATGTTTCTGTGTGTATGTGTGTGTATATTTCTATGTGTATATGTGTATGTTTCTGTGTGTATGTTTCTGTGTGTATGTATCTGTGTGTATGTGTGTAAATGTTTCTGTGTGTATGTTTCTGTGTGTATGTGTGTATGTATCTGTGTGTATGCGTGTGTATGTTTCTGTGTGTATGTGTGTGTATGTTTCTGTGTGTATGTTTCTGTGTGTATGTTTCTGTGTGTATGTGTGTGTGTTTCTGTGTGTATGTGTGTGTACGTATCTGTGTGTTTCTGTGTGTATGTTTCTGTGTGTATGTTTCTGTGTGTATGTATCATTGTGTATGTGTGTAAATGTTTCTGTGTGTATGTGCGTGAATGTTTCTGTGTGTATGTTTCTGTGTGTATGTTTCTGTGTGTATGTTTCTGTGTGTATGTGTGTGTATGTTTCTGTGTGTATGTGTGTGTATGTTTCTGTGTGTATGTGTCTGTGTGTATGAGTGTGTATGTTTCTGTGTGTATGTGTGTGTATGTCTGTGTATGTTTGTGTATGTATGCTTCTGTGTGCATATGTGTGAATGTTTCTGTGTGTATGTTTCTGTGTGTATGTGTATGTATGTGTCTGTGTAAAAGGTTTCTGTGTGTATATGTGTGTATGTTTCTTTGGTATGTTTCTGTGTGTACGTACATGTGTGTATGTGTGTGTATGTTTCTGTGTGTATGTGTGTGTATATTTCTCTGTGTATGTGTGTGTATGTTTCTATGTGTATGTGTTTGTATGTTTCTGTGTGTATGTATATGTGTGTATGTGTGTGTATGTTTCTGTGTGCATGTATCTGTGTGTATGTGTGTGTGTATCTGTGTGTTTATATGTGTATGTTTTTGTGTGTATGTTTCTGTGTGTATGTTTCTGTGTGTATGTGTGTGTGTATGTTTTTGCGTGTATGTGTGTGTTTCTGTGTGTATGTTTATGTGTGTATGTGTTTATCTGTGTGTATGTATCTGTGTGTATGTGTGTATATGTTTCTGTGTGTATGTTTCTGTGTGTATGTGTGTGAATGTTTATGTGTGTATGTGTGTGTATGTTTCTGTGTGTATGTGTGTGTGTATGTATCTGTATGTTTGTGTATTTATGTTTCTGTGTGCATATGTGTGAATGTTTCTCTTGTGTATGTTTCTGTGTGTATGTGTATGTATGTTTCTGTATAAAAGGTTTCTGTGTGTATGTGTGTGTATGTTTCTTTGGTATGTTTCTGTGTGTACGTATATGTGTGTATGTGTGTGTATGTTTCTGTGTGTATGTTTCTGTGTGTATGTTTCTGTGTGTATGTATCTGTGTGTATGTGTGTATGTATCTGTGTGTATATGTGTGTATGTATCTGTGTGTATGTGTGTGTATGTTTCTGTGTGTATGTGCGTGTATGTTTCTTTGTGTATGTTTCTGTGTGTATGTATCTGTGCGTATGTGTGTGTATGTTTCTGTGTGTATATTTCTGTGTGTATGTGTGTGTATGTTTTTGTGTGTATGTTTCTGTGTGTGTATGTTTCTGTGCATACGTGTGTATGTTTCTCTGTGTGTGTGTGTGTGTACGTGTGTATATTTGTGAGTGTGTGTGTTACAAAAATGATTTGTTTCAAAAGAACCATCATATATATATATACATTGTATGTGGTTTATTTTAAGGAAATATCTAAAAAGGGACATGTTTAAAAAAAAAAACACCAGAGCTTAATGCGCAAACAGATTTATAAATTTATAATTTAATTCAATCCTGATATTTTAGCCATAGGTCAAAATGAATAAGTATGCAATTGATAACTACATCTGGGTTTCATATAATGCCCGAAACCTTTTCTCGTCAGCGGCCATCGTGCAATTTTACAAATCTACCATTCCCCTGTGCATTGTATACTGCTGCCATATCAATCACTTCAATTTGAAGTGGAAGAATTTACGGGATTGCTACCACGTTTAAAACAGTTTTCGTCATTAATATCCCTATACTATATATATATATATATATATATATATATATATATATATATATATATATATATATATATATATATATATATATAAAATAATTTATTTAATTATTATAACATAAATATGTTATAAAATCATGGCTATTTTTGTAGTGATTTGATAACATATTCATTTTATATTTAAATAAATAATTATATCTTCTCTACTCTGTATTGAGCACTCTTTTAAGAATAATAATTTTTGGTTATTGGAATTTATTCCGTATATAGCAATCCTATACTTGGATATATATATATATATATATATATATATATATATATATATATATATATATATATACTACAGTTCAAAAGTTTGAAGCCACCCCGAGAATTAGCATGGTATAAACTTGAAAGAAGAATGAAAAAAAAAATGAAAAAGATCTCTTAGAGTCATTGAAAAAAGAATGGAATCAATTATCAAATTTATACTTTGAGAAACTTTTGCAACGAATGCCAAAAATCTGTGCTCCGCTAATCAAAGCTAATGGAGGCGATTTTGATGACAGTAAAATTTAATCACAGAATCCTTTTTTTCTGTTTGTCATAAGAAATTTTCTAATAAAATATCATGTTTCACATTTTTTTTCACCATATGTAATAATTTTTTCTTATGTAAACTACAAAACAACTACTTTGGGGGCCAATTTAAAAATGTCTGAGGGGTGGCCTCAAACACTTGTACTGTACTATGTATATCTGTCTATATCTCTGAGGTGTGTTATTATGATTAATGGCATTATTTACATTTTTCGGACTAGAAATGAATACAATATGGGAACCAGTAGCAAGAAGTGCTAGAGAAAAGCAATGAATAACAAAAAAACAAAAAATGCAATATAAGTTCTGGTAAAAAATGAATTAATATTAACAAAATTGCAATATGAGCATTGGGAAAAATGGTTGCTGAGATAATACCTTTATAAGTCGCAGAACGTACTCTTGGACACATGTCCGAATGGATAAAGACGTTGGTTAGACCCAGTGACTAGACTAGAATTATGAGTTCGATACTCGGCCACAGCAGTGGTGAACTAAAACGGAGATAGTTGTGTTAAAGGGAAATAACTGAGACATCCGGAAAAGACATGTCACGTGGAACTAGAACAAACTACAATCGGTGGACGAAATGTAGAAGGCCAGGGTGTGGATATGGCAATGAAGATGTGGATAACAGTCCGATCAATGTAAATAATTCATGTAATATATATATATATATATATATATATATATATATATATATATGAATTGTACACAAAGTGATGGTTATATAGAAACAGTACTCAATGTTGTCTAACATAGCTATAAAGTATATATATTAATGAACAAAGTCGGATTTTCACGCCAAACGCATACTGGGTGTATATGGTTTGTTAATCTAATCTAAACTTATGTCAGTTTATATATTTGTATAATAATTGCATATGGGCAATGATTACGGGTTTGAATTCAGAATTGTCTTTCTTCTAAAGTCGCTAAAGCCAATCTATCCTACTAATTAACCTATAACTGTAAGGGATATATATATATGTATATTGAACAATAAAAGAATTCAAATCTTCAGACACATTGGGTTGTATATTAATATTCTTTCGTTTTTATTATTATTTCATTTAGTTTCCTCGACTAGTTTCGGCCAACATGGCCATCATCAGGAGAAAAATAATTTCTGCTTGCTGGTAGCGGTGAACTACAGAAGTGAATGTCTTGATGGAGAAAATGAACTTTTGTCTAGTTTTCATTTATTTTTTTTTATTTTTTTAACATGTGTTAGTCAAACAGTCTCTTTTAAGTTGTTATTTGAGATAAGAGCTGGATGGATTCATGCTGCTCTGAATTCCCTTGGTCATTTTGACAGGTTTATTGGTTCCTGGAAAGAGGAGGTGTCTCTGATAAATGTGTGTGTGTGTTATTTGTTTCTTAAGGAGTGAGTGAGTATGATGTGTGTAAATGTGTATATTGTTGTGGGTGTGTGTTATCATTTGGCTCATTAGGGAATGAGTGAGTATGATGCGTGTAAGCGTGTGTATATTACTGTACGTATGTGTTATATAAGGAGTCAACTTAATTCGATTGCGATAATTATTCAGATTTTCCTTCATATTGTTTCTAGCATAGTGTTCATACTAGTCCATTCTATATATATATATATATATATATATATATATATATATATATATATATATATATATATATATATATATATATATATAAATATATATAAAATTTTAAGGAACTAATGGATTTCATTTATAATTTGAGATTATTTGTTATTAATTTAATAGTTTATATTTAGCGGATACATGAGTTTGAATTGACATCCATGTTTTTAAACGGTGTAAATTAATGTCTATCGGCCTATGTATGTGTGCGTGCATGTGTATTTAACAAAAAATATTTAGATAAAAACACACGGATATATATATTTTTATCTTTTATATATATTAGACTAAGACAGATATTGTTCATTTGTTCATTAAAAAACAAACAGATATCTACAATTTTAATTAAAGACCAGATTTTTCCCAAAATTACAAAAATAGAAAAATGCTCCGACAGAAATTTCTTCTCTTCCAGGAGGGCAAATTTATCAACTATTTCCTAAGAATAATTAATATTAAAGTGTTCATTATATCAATACAGTGCAAAATCAATCTTGTAGCTGTTCTGCGTACGAAAAGAAACATTTCTTTTACAAAGAGATCTTTTAGTATCTCTCTATATTTCTGAGATGACGTATTATGTACACTATTTACATTATTCGGACTAATGTCCTCATCTTTGTTGCCATATTTATCACAAAGTTTCGGCCCGTCAGTATCTGTCTATATTTCTGAGATGAGGTATTATGCACACTATTTATATTATTCGGACTATTATCCTCATCTTTGTCACCATATTTTTTACAAAGTTTCGGCCTTTCAGTATCTGTCTATATTTCTGAGATGAGGTATTATGTACACTAATTACATTATTCGGACTATTATCCTCATCTTTGTTACCATATTTATTACAACGTTTCGGCCTTTCAATATCTGTCTATATTTATGAGATTAGGTATTATGTACACTATTTACATTATTTTGATTATTGTCCTCATCTTTGTCGCCATATTTATTACAACGTTTCGGCCGTTGTACGCTCCGTCCTTCTTCAGGTGATTGGAATGTCGAACTGAACCCTTTATTTCGCTCACTGTTGTAGACTGTTCTAGTTCAACGTGCCCTTTTTTAATGGATGTCAGTTATCTCCTGTTAAATTTTCCCTCTCCAAGTTCATCACTGCTTTAACCGGGTATTGAACACACACTCCTTGGGTCCTGTCACTGGATCTAACTAACGTCTTTATCCACTTGAGGACATCTGTGTGTGAATTTCGGGGTATTATAAACTTTAATCTATGGCTGTTCATTGTTCATGTTCCGCTGTCTATGTCTAGGGATACCAAGTACAATTCTTAGTTACTACTACTCATTATGTTCATGAATTTGGTGGTATTGTCCTCAACTTTGTTACCGTATCTATCACAACGTTTCGGCCGATGTACGCTCCGGCCTCCTTCAGGTCGTTGTAATGTCGAACCGAACCCTTTATTTCGCTCACTGGGTTAGACTGTTCTATTTCCACGTGTCATGTCTAATGGATGTCAGTTATCAGTTATCTTCTGTTAATTCCCCTCTTCAATTTCTCTACTTCCTTAACCAGGTATTGAACTCACACTCTTTGGGTCCTGTTACTGGATCTAACTAACGCCTTTATCCACTGTGCCATGTGTCCTTGAGATCTTTTAAATAAAAAACAAATATGTACATAAATAAATAAAAGCATATGTCAGTATATTCCACATTTAAGATGTCATTATTATCCCCCAATATTTTTGTTTCCCAGTGTAGTGTTCGTTTTAGTTTTTAAACAATTTTTTAAAAAATTGTAGGATTCTGTAATGAACTCCCGAGGGGATACTTCTTCTATCACCACGATCTTAACATTTTTAAGTCGAGGGGGAAGCGTTATTTATCTTAATAGTATGCATATCCTGCTCACTCTTTCTACGTCCTTACACCCTTACAAGAATCGCGTTTATTAACCCGTTACCTGGTATTCTCTGTTCAATTTCCTTATCTTTTATCAGAACGGAGAGTGGGACAACCAAGAAAATCTAATCTCTCTTTATCACTCCATGCACTTTGGAAAACTAATTTCATGACAGTATCTTGGTCAGCCTATGAACTTTTCAGTCAACCATCGTAGAGTGGTTCTTGAACTTTCTGCTAGATGAAGAATACTAAAAAAAACAATTTCTATTTCTCAGTTTCTAAAACAATATTCTATTCTATATCGTCTTGATAATACTGTCTCTAATTCAAGGAGAACGAATTTTATCGATTAAATCTATAATATACGGAGAAGAATGATCTACTTACAAGAAAGCAGTGTGTTGCTAATCCTTTCATTTTCAGTATCTTACTCTTGAAAACACTCTGTTGTTTCTTAGAGTTCGATTAGATAAGCCTGACTCTCCGCTTTGGGAGTTACAAACGCTAGAGGAAACCAACAAAAGGCCGAACGCAATCAGCTTTTGATCGAATAAAATAAACCGAAAGGTCAGGTGATTGAAGCAGCGAGGTTTTGTTCGTGTTGTAATCGAAGGCAAATGTGTGTTCGCATTTGTTTAAGGAACAGTTCGGTTATATTTGGTTATTGGTTCTTACTAGCAAGGGAGAAGAATTCGGGCAATGGCTGACCTCTATTTAGGGATTCTGTCAGTCGTTTTAATCTTCTGTCGAAAGAAGGCATCTTTATTTGATTTTGTGCTGCAGACGAAATATCCAGAGCGGCATCAATAAATTCCATTTTACTTGGCTAAATTCTAAACGAAAATGAATGAGAAACATGGCGGAATATATTCAGTAAGGAAAACAGATGGATTTTGAAGGATTCTATTAGGAATAAATTATTATCGTCTGAATTTCGATGATCAGGAATTATTATAATATTATTTACATTCAAACTAATATCCATATTTTTGTCGTTATTATAACAAATTTTCGGCTGATATGTTCTCCGGTCTCTCACGATTTGAGTAAACTTCAGAAAATTACGTAGTGAACACTTTATTTAATATACGTAGTAGATTATTCTCGTGTCCGTAGATATATATATATGCTTTTTTTTTTGTTTTTATTAGTACTGCTCAGTTATTGCTTGTCATCTCACCCTGATTCTAAGTCTTACTAACCCTAACCCCAGGAACTGATCGTTCAAGGCATTATTTAAACGTCTTTCAATTAAGTTCAACTCTCTTCTCCCAACTACTATAGCAATGTTTAAACAATAAAGCATGACCCTGAGGATTAGAATTAAAGGTTGGTATCTGTCCTACTTTTCAGGTCAACGCTCTTCAGCAACGAATAAAACTCTACTTTTGAGGACAACGCTTTTCAGACTCTAACAAAACATTCCTTTTTAGTCAACGCTCTTCAGCGACTAATAAAACATTACTTTTCAGGACCATGCTCTTCAGCGGCTAACAAAACTCTCCTTCTAAGGATCTCGCTCTTTATCGGCTAACAAAACTCTCCTTCTAAGGACCACGCTCTTCAACAACTAACAAAACTCTCCTTCTAAGCACCACGCTCTTCAGCAACTAAAAGATTTCTCCTTTTCATGACCATGCTCTTCAATGACTAAAAAAACACTCCTTCTAAGGACCACGCTCTACAGCGACTAACAAAACACTCCTTCTAAGGACCACACTCTACAGCGACTAAAAAAACACTCCTTCTAAGGACCACGCTCTTCAGCAACTAACAAAACTCTCCCTCTAAGGACCACGCTCTTCAGCGACTAACAAAACACTCCTTCTAAGGACCATGCGTTTCAGCAACTAACAAATCTTTCCTTCTAAGGATCTCGCTCTGTAGCGGCTAACAAAACTCTCCTTCTAAGGATCTCGCTCTGTAGTGGCTAACAGAACTCTCCTTCTAAGGACCACGCTCTTCAGCAACTAACAAATCTCTCCTTTTCAGGACCATGCTCTTCAGCGACTAACAAATCATTCCTTCTAAGGATCTCGCTCTGTAGCGTCTAACAAAATTCTCCTTCTAAGGACCACGCTCTTCAGCAACTAAAAAATTTCACCTTCTAAAGACCACGCTTTTCAGCAACTAACAAATCTCTCCTTTTCAGGACTATGCTCTTCAACTACTAACAAATCTCTCCTTCTAAGCATCTCCCTCTTCAGCGGCTAACAAAACTCTCCTTCTAAGGAGCACGCTCTTCAGCGACTAACAAATCTCTCCTTCTAAGGACAACGCTCTTCAGCAACTAACAAATCTCTCTTTTTCAGGACGATGCTCTTCAGCGGGTAACAAAACTCTCCTTCTAAGTATTTCGCTCTTTAGCGGCTAAGAAACCTCTCCTTCTAAGGATCTCGTTTTCCAGTGGCTAACAAAACACTCCTACTAAGGGTCTCGTTCTTTAGCGGCTGACAAAACTCTCCTTCTAAGGACTATGACCTTCAGCAACTAACAAAACTTTCCTTCTAAGGATCTCGCACTTCAGCGACTAGCAAAACTCTCCTTCTAAGGTTCTCTCTCTTTAGCGACTAACAAAACTCTCCTTCTAAGGATCTCTCTCTTAAGCGGCTAACAAAACTCTCCTTTTCATGACCATACTCTTCAACGACTAACAAATCTCTCCTTCTAAGGATCTCGTTCTTTAGCTAGTAACAATCTCTCCTTCTAAGGACCACGCTCTTCAGCGACTAACAAATCTCTCCTTCTAAGGATCTCGCTGTTTAGCGACTTAGAAAACTCTCCTTCTAAGGATCTCGCTCTTTAGCGGCTGACAAAAATCTCATTTGAAGGACTACGGTCTTGAGCGACTAACAAAACTCTCCTTCTAAGGAGCACACTCTTCAGCGACTAACAAATCTCTATTTCTAAGGATCTCGCTCTTTAGCGGCTAACAAAACTCTCCTTCTAAGGACAACGCTCTTCCGCGACTAACAAAACTCTCCTTCTAAGGACCACGCTCTTCAGCGATTAACAAATCTCTCCTTCTAAGGAGCACGCTCTTCAGCGACTAACAAAAATCTCATTTGAAGGACTACGCTCTTGAGCTACTAACAAAACACTCCTTCTAAGGACCACGCTCTTCAGCGACTAACAAAACTCTCCTTCTAAGGATCTCGCTGTTTAGCGACTTAGAAAATTCTCCTTCTAAGGATCACGCTCTTTAGCGGCTAACAAAAATCTCATTTGAAGGACTACGCTCTTGAGCGACTAACAAAACTCTCCTTCTAAGGACCACGCTCTTCAGCGATTAACAAATCTCTACTTCTAAGGAGCACGCTCTTCAGCGACTAACAAAAATCTCATTTGAAGGACTACGCTCTTGAGCGACTAACAAAACACTCCTTTTAAGGATCACGCTCTTCAGCGACTAACAAATCTCTCCTTCTAAGGATCTCGCTGTTTAGCGACTTAGAAAATTCTCCTTCTAAGGATCACGCTCTTTAGCGGCTAACAAAAATCTCATTTGAAGGACTACGCTCTTGAGCGACTAACAAAACTCTCCTTCTAAGGACCACGCTCTTCAGCGACTAACAAAACTCTCCTTCTAAGGACCACGCTCTTCAGCGACTAACAACTCTCTCCTTCTAAAGATCTCATTCTTTAGCGACTAACAAAACTCTCCTTCTAAGGATCTCGCTCTGTAGCGGCTAACAAATCTCTCCTTCTAAGGACCACGCTCTTCAGCAACTAACAAATCTCTCCTTTTCAGGACCATGCTCTTCAGCGGCTAACAAAACTCTCCTTCTAAGAATTTCGCTCTTTAGCGGCTAAGAAACCTCTCCTTCTAAGGATCTCGCTCTTCAGCGGCTAACAAAACTCTCCTTCTAAGGACCACGCTCTTCAGCGACTACCAAGACTCTCCTTCTAAGGATCTCGCTCTCTAGCGGCTAACAAAACTCTCCTTCTAAGGATCTCGCTCTGTAGCGGCTAACAAAACTCTCCTTCTAAGGACCACGCTCTTCAGCGACTACCAAGACTCTCCTTCTAAGGATCTCGCTCTCTAGCGACTAACAAAACTCTCCTTCTAAGGATCTCGCTATTTAGCGGCTAACAAAACTCTCCTTCTAAGGACCACGCTCTTCAGCGACTACCAAGACTCTCCTTCTAAGGATCTCGCTCTCTAGCGGCTAACAAAACTCTCCTTCTAAGGATCTCGCTATTTAGCGGCTAACAAAACTCTCCTTCTAAGGATCTCGCTCTCTAGCGGCTAACAAAACTCTCCATCTAAGGACCACGCTCTTCAGCGGCTAACAAAACTCTCCTTCTAAGGACCACGCTCTTCAGCGACTAAAAAAACTCCTTTTCAGGACAACATGTTTCTGCGACTAACAAAATTCTCCTTTCTAGGACAATGCTCTTCAGCGACTACAAAACTCTCTTTTTTAGAACGTCGTATTTCCCACCCTCTACATAAAGATGTAGAGATATTTTTGGCCGAGTGTACTGTAACCTTGATTCTATTGATGTATTTTCTTCATCGAAAATACACTTGAAAATATATTTTTACTCAAGTCTTCGTCTTGTTTGTTGTCATTCGTTATTCAATATCTTTTTGCAGGCCAATATACCAGACCTCATCAATCGTAATCGTCTCTCTCTTCATTTTTGTCCTTTTACTCTTCATAATGTTTTTTTCGCTCTCAGTAACCTCTTGTGTCTTTGCTGCTTTATTGCCTTCCTTGATGTACAATAATTAAAAAAATTGTCTAGTAGTGAATTTTTCATAAAAGAAAAAATGTCGACAGAATGGGTCAATGATTATAACTAATTCAGTTCAACAATAAGAGAAAGATGACGGTTACGCCATTTTGAAGTCTGGTGTCACATTTCTCGGTATTATTTTCATTAAAATATATATTAACCAATAAATACGTTTGAATAAATGCTCTTCTATTCTGGTGTTGAACAAGGCAAACGTAAGATTCGTAAATTGTCAGTAAGAGTGCTCGTTGAGGCGAGCAAGCTGTAGAAATGTTCTTTGCATCGGTGTCGCGTCAGTCGGCATTTATTCATGTCGTATATTGAAGTGTTCGCAGTTGACTGAAGTCTTTCTCGCTTCAAATGTGACCCCCTTTCTCATCATTCATAAAAGAGTTTGGGCGTGCTCTCAAACACACTCGCCCGTTCATCAAACATCACGTTTTTATTTCTGCTCTTTATTTCATGGCGTACAAGTCTCACGAAAATCATATTTTTAAACAGTATATACGTTTCTACCCCTCCCTTTGTGGCCGCCTACACTACTCAACACAAAACACAGACACGCACAAAAAAACAAAAAAGCAAACACAAACACACACACATTTCAGAGTGTTTCAGTGTCAATCTGAGGACTGAGTGCAGAGAATTCGGAAAGAGTTTTATGAGTCTAATGCTGATTACAAAGGTGTTTGGAGGTATCATTTGGGATGACGAAGTCATGCCTCTATTTATGTTCCCATATGGCCTCAGACTCAACACAGAGGCCTGCATCAAGCACTTGAGGATGTAGTGCTGCATTGGGTCAAAAGGGTGGCTGCTGGAAGAACCGATGTCTGGCAACAGGACTCTGCACCATGCCACACAAACAGAAGAGCTCAGTCATACATTTCAGACAATTACTGCGATCATACCACCTCCTACATCTGACCACCTAACTCCAGAGACTGCAACCCCTTGGCTAATGTGTGGGGCGCAGTTGAGCGACAGGCCAATAAAATTCCTTACAACTCAAAAGGTGAACTGAAGGCAAGGATTATGGCGGCGTTCACCAACCTAAACAAGGAGACCATCCAAAAAAGATGAAGACGATTCCGAAGTAGTCTGGCAGCAGTGGTTGAAGCCACTGGTGATATTATCAAATGAATTAACTCTTTAGTATTTCAATATATTTTTTATTTAATTTTGGTAAATATATCTGTTAAAATGAAATTTCAGTTATTTTCAATTTTTGCGTAATTTAAACGATAATTTAACCATCGCATCTTGTAGATAGACACGACGGAGCATAGATAGATAGATAGATAGATAGATAGATAGATAGATAGATAGATAGATAGATAGATAGATAGATAGATAGTTTCGAAATGTCTGAGACAGATCGATAGTAGATAGACAGAAACAGACTGAGGAAAATATATAATAAAATCTGGGATAGTTGAATAGACAGATAGCAACAGGATGAGATAGATAGATAGATAGATAGATAGATAGATAGATAGATAGATAGATAGATAGATAGATAGATAGATAGTAACAGGGTGAAATAGATAGGTAGCTACAGAGATAGTAACAGACTGGGATAGATAGATAGATAGATAGATAGATAGATAGATAGATAGATAGATGTCAGGGAGAACGAAGAAACTTAGAAAGAAAGAAAGAAAGAAAGAAAGAAAGAAAGAAAGAAAGAAAGAAAGAAAGAAAAAAAGAAAATAAAGTAACGTTTGATAGGTAGAGAGATTTGAACAGTCTGTGATAGATCGATATTAACAGGTTGAAATAGATAGATAGATAGATAGATAGATAGATAGATAGATAGATAGTAACAGGCTGCGATAGATAGCTATATACAGTGCTATTCGGTAAAAGTGACTCCCCTAATTTTTTCTACTAAATATTCTCTTCTCCGATGAAACGAAAGAAGCTTTGAAAGCTCTTTGAATTTAGCAGTAAGTACTGTCAAGCATCCGTTCAGTATAATGTTCTGGGGATGCTTTTCTTTTCATGGAACTGGTTTCTTAAAACCTATTGAAAAGACCCTCAGGAGCGAGCAGTACAAGAGAATTTTAGAGTCTTGTCTGCTCCCTTCTGCTGAAAGGGTGCAAATCAACCCCACCATGCTCATTTTTATGCAGGATAATGCTCCCTGTTACAAATTAAAATTGATGAAGGAATACTTTGATGAGAAGCAGGTGTGTATTATGACATGGCCGCCCCAATCTCCCGACCTCAGCCCCATAGAAAACCTATGGAGCATTATAAAGTATAGGCTCTCGAGAAAGCAGTTGAGCAACAAATAAGATTTGATTGTGAATTTCATATCTGAATGGAATTCAATGCTTGGAGATGAGATTTGCCAGAACCTAATCAAGTCAATGCCAAAAAGGGTTGAAAAGGTTATCCAAAATAAAGGAGGACCCATAGATTATTAAATATTTCGAACTATATTACCTATTATAAATAAATTGTACCTGTATTATTCTTTATTTAAATCAGTTCGGTTATGTTTCTGTTGCAGGAAATAAGTGAGTCACTTTTTTGCACATAGTATTTCCCTAAATCTCATTTATATCCAAAATTATAATTATCAATAGAATACCTTAGGGTGAGTAAACTTTTTTACTAGGTGGTCAGGAAGGGGTCTTTATATTAGTAAGGTTAAAAAATGGTTTGACCCCAAAAATAATAGGCGAAAAAATTTTTAACTAAAACAAATCAGGTGAGTCACTTTTATCGAACAGCACTGTAAGACAGACAGACAGACAGACAGAAAGAAAGAGGGAAAGAAAGAAAGAAAGAAAGAAAGAAAGAAAAAAAGACAGTAAGTAAGTTAAAGGTTGATAGATAGATTCGAACATAGGTACATGTAACCAGTCGTGTGGATATTAGGGTGTATTTGTTTTTCCAGTTTTGCATAAACAACAAGCCTTAAATAGTTATAAAGAAAAGAAAAACTTCTTCACCCATAAAAAAACACGCGGACTTTGCATGTGAACGCTTAGCACGACATTGTTTTTTATTGTATGAGCAAAATCAGTGATTTGGAAGAGTTATTTGTTTTACTTCGTCGACTGAACGCAATCATCTCACGAAAGGAAAGCTAAAATGTACTTGCCTGAGTAGCCATCCTTTAAACATATATATATATATATATATATATATATATATAGATAGATATAGATCTTGTACACACATACATACATATAGATTATTTTCATTGGACTTTAATACAACTTATATATATATATATATATATATATATATATATATATATATATATATATATATATATATATATATATATATATATATATATATTAAATACAAATAAAAACAGACCAATTTAAGCCTTAAAGTGGTCTGTTTTTATTTTTATTTAAATTATTAGCTCTGATTTACATCGAGCTCTCTGGATTTTATGCTCCTTGGGTCTACCCATACGGATTACCTAGTTTTTCGTAAACTATATATATATATATATATATATATATATATATATATATATATATATATATATATATAGTCATTCACAGACAGACTGTTTCACTGTATCACATCTCGTCAGTGTAGCTAGATGTCCGGTTACCTCTAGCTAGGAGTGAAAGCTCACTGAATATATATATATATATATATATATATATATATATATATATATATATATATATATATATATATATAGTCTTAAGATGTGCTATATTTATGGGATAAAGTGCTCAATATCAGAGATAGAGCGAGTGTAAATATAAAAGTGAACATAGAATTCAACACTTAGATGCGACAGTCTATTTCATTCTAGATGCAATCGTCAGGTAGAAAGGTGGCCTGACTATATATATACATATATATATATATATATATATATATATATATATATATATATATATATATATATATATATATGGTACGACTGGTATTTAAAATATGTTAAAATATGTAAGAATCACTACCCAAATGCAGCCGTTTTTCAACACACAACGATGCCTATCCTCAGGCGATTGGAAGTTACCTGAAGAGAAACATTATAATACGTTGAAACACGACTGCGACTGTGTAGCGATTCTTATACGCTTTTGTTGTAACATCCTAAAATAAATCATATTGCTCTATTATATTAATATGTTCCTTGATTTAAGGTTTCGGCTCACACGAGGCATCTTCAGAGTTGTTGTACGGACATTTAATCAAGGACATTCACCCTGAAAGATGATATTCTGTTATGTTGACAAAGAAGATTGCCATGCGACAATAATATCTTTAAATACATACATATATATATATATACATATATATATATATATATATATATATATATATATATATATATATATATATAGAGAGAGAGAGAGAGAGAGAGAGAGAGAGAGATAGGTAGATAGATAGGCGGGTACAAGTGGAGGAGGACAACAACACTCAGAAAACAGTCTGCCTGCCTTATGTGAAGGGGTTATCGGAGAAAATACAAAGGATCTGCGGTCCATATAACATCAGGACAACCTTCAAAAGCGTGACAACACTTCGCAGATATCTCTCTCGAGTGAGACCCCCCATAGAGGAGAACAGGACTAAAGACTGTGTGTACGCTATCCCGTGCAGCTGCGGAAAGGAATATAAAGGAGAGACAGGCCGCCCCCTCAAGGTAAGGCTTCAAGAACACCAGAAAGCTGTAATGCGAGGGGAAGTAGAAAAATCAGGCGTGGCTGACCACATATGGAGAGAGAAGGGAGATCACCGTCCCCTGTGGGATCAGGTTGAGATCATAGACAGGGAACACCATTGGAAAATTCGTAAACTTAAGGAATCAGCACATATGCTAGGCCACAAAAATCTCCTGAGTCGGCCAAGCATAGAAATAAATACAATATGGGAACCAGTAATAAGGAGTGGTAGAGAACAGCAATGATAACAAAAAAGTTGCAATATGAGATCTGGTAAAAACATGATATGATAACAGCAAAATTGCAATATGAGTACTGGTAAAAAAATGGTTGCTGAAAAATTAGGTTTATAATACTCAGAAATTCATACCCAGATGTCCTCAAGGACACATGGTACAGTGGATAAAGGCGTTGGTTAGATCCAGTGACAGACCCAAAAAGTGTGAGTTCAATACCCGGTTCAGGCAGTGGAGAACTTTCAGAGGGAAAATTACCAGGAGATAACTGATAACTGACATCCATCAAACATGGCTCGTGGAACTAGAACAGTCTACCCCAGTGATCGAAATAAAGGGTTCTGTTCGAAATTCCAACCACATGAAGAAGGCCGGAGCGTACAACGGCCGAAACGTTGTGACAAATATGGCGACAAAGATGAGGACAATAATCCGACTAATGTAAATACTGTAGATAGATAGATAGATAGATAGATAGATAGATAGAGAGAGTACAACGGCTGAAACGTCGTGAACATGGCAATAAAGATGAGGACAACAGTCCGAATAATGTCAATAGTTTAACCAATCTGATGAGCATTTAACATTTTCGAGTTGGCAATGTTATGTTTTGTCATGACTTTACAAGCATGTAAATATTCATCTATTGCAAAATCGTATTACATATGTGTTCTTGTGTGTACAGTGGTTAGACAAAATACGAGTATCATTCAATAAATGAGGTGAATTTTTCGGTATAAGGACTTCTAATACAGATAGAAGCTTACTCGTTTTTTTTTTTTGTTTTACTTCTTTTTCACATGGATTTAATTTCTTTTGCAGATTAAAATAAAAATTGAGAGTTTTGGCGATTAACAAAGATGGCCGACCAAGAAGCATGCTCCAGGATTGAACAGCGGTCAGTTATCAAGTTTTGGTTGCTGAAGGGTGCAAACCAGTTGAAATTCATAGGAGAATGTCAACTGTGTATGGTGCCACATGTTTCAGCCAAAAGAATGTCTACAAGTGGGCTAAATTTTTTAAAGAAAGACGGAGCAGTGTTGAGGATGAAGGCAGGCCTGGGAGGCCAACAGAAGTGCGGTTTCCTGAGGTGATCGAATCAGTCAATGACCTCATTCAGTCTGACAGAAGGGTGACAGTGGATGACATTGCAAGAACTTTGAGCTAATCTGTTTGGACAGCACACAAAATATTCCATGATGACCTTGGCTACTCGAAGGTCAGCTGCCGGTGGGTGCCAAAGATGCTTACTGCAGAGCACAAACAGAGGAGGGTCGAAGTTTAAAAGTGACGATGAAGTCAAATGGGTTGTGAGCAACTGGCTGAGACATCAGTCCAAAGCTTTTTACGCTGAGGGAATACGGAAGCTTGTTTCAAGGATGGGAAACGTGTGTGACAGTGCTGGGAGACTACGTTGAAAACAAAGTAAGCTTCTATCCTTATATACCTTATTTATTGAATGTCCCACGTAATTGAAACACTTGTTAAATTCAAAGAAAATTTATTTAATATGGTCCTCCTTTAGCCTCACATACAGCTTTTATACGTCTAGGAATGGAATCATACAGTTTCCTGACTTCATCCAGAGGACTTTTCAGCTGCTCCAGCTCTTTAAGACACGACGGTGGAGGATAGCGGCTCCTACCCCCTAAATGCACCACAAATGTTAAATAATATTGATATCTGGAGGCCACTCCATATATTCTAGCTCACTTTCATTCCCTTCATAACAATTCTTAACCACTCGAGCGGTATGTATTGTAGCATTATCGTCTTGGAAGATGCAGTCACCATCAGGGGATAAAGTCTTGGCCATTGGATGAACAGGATCACCCAAAATGTTCAGGTATTCTTTGCTGTTGATTCTACCATGCAGGGCAACTATTGGACTGAGAAATTTCCATGATATGGCGGCCCAATCTATCACTGATCCACCTCCATGCTTCACTGTTGGAAGAAGGTACTCAAGGTTGTCAGCTTCTTTGTGCTGCCTCTACACATAAACTCGACCTGAATTTGAGAAAAGAGAAAAACTGGACTCGTCTGAGAATATGACTTGCTTCCATTGGTCTGCAGACCAAACATTGTGATTTCTGCACCACTTCAACGTCTTCCGAATGTTGCGAGTGGAGAGAAGAGGTTTCCTTACGGCGGCTCTTCCATGATATCCAACCTTATGGAGCTCACGACGAACAATATTCATAGAAACTGGACTATTCAGATGATTATTCAACTCAGCAGTCACTTTGGCCGCAGTATCCCGATGTTTTTTCGCCACATTGCGTTTCAATGCACGTCAGTTCCTGTCAGTAAGTTTGCAAGTCCGGCCCGAATTGCTACGGTTGCTTGTGGTTTTCCCCTGTTTCTCGAATTACATCATAGTTCTTGATATGGTAGCACTTTAAACAAAACAATAGTTCAGCAACCTCAGTGATTGAAGCTCCTGTCATGCGAGCTCCAACATTTTGCCCTTTTGAACTCAGAGAGGTCATGCATTTAGCTTAAATTTTACTAAATTCTAAAAATAAATAAGCGAAAAAAGTAAATTAGATAAATAAACGTATTTACAATAGATATAACCTGCAATCACGAAGTTTTAGTTAAAGTTATTAATATAACAGGTCTTTGAAATATAGGAGTGGAAATTGCACCTGTTCCAATTATTTTGTCCAACCCCTGTATATATGTTTGTGTGCGTGCGTGCGTGCGTTTGTGTGTGTGTGTCTGTGTGCGTGTTATGTCTGTGTGCGTGTTATGTCTGTGTTTGTTTGATTGTGCGAGCTTGTGTCTGCCTGTGCGTGTGCCTGTGTGTGTGTCTGTGTGTGTTTTTATGTTTGTGTGTGTGTATATATGTTTGTGTGTGCGTTTTTTGCGTTTGTTTTTTTGTGTCTATGTGTTTTTGTCTGTGTCTGTGCGTTTATATGTGTGAGTGTGTGTGTTTGTGTGTCTTTAGGTTTGTATATGTGTGTTTGTGTGTGCGTTTGTCTCTGTGTGCGTCTGCGTTTGTGTGTGGGTCTGTGTGCGCGTGTTTGTGTGTGTATGCTTGTTGCATGTGTGTGTCTGTGTGCGTATGTTTATGCGTGTTTGTGTCTGTGTATTTGTGTGTATCAATGTGTGCTTTTTGTGTGCGAATATGTGTGTTTGCGTGTGTGTGTGTGTGTGTCTGCGTGTGCGTGTGTGTATGCTTTGTCTGTGTGTGCGCGTGTATCTGTGTTTACTAATCTGAAGCTACGTCTCCAAAACTGATCAAAGACTGGAAGGATGGTGCTTTTCCCGTCGAGCCGGGTGCATTTTGTTCATGTCGGCTGCATTCCAATTTTAAATCCATTCTTTTCTTTTTTGCACAAATCCCATTGTCAGATCTAAAGGGTTTCACTCTAAAGTCTGAGATAGTTTCATTATTTCCTTCTGTCTTTCATTTTTCTTTGTTTTCCTCTTAGAAAATTTTGGAAAAATTATACTCTATTGAAATGTAGCCTACTCAGGTTTTTCGCCATAAAAAATAAAACCAATGTCTGCGTTGATCCCCTAAACAGTCCATCTAAATCTGTTAGTCCTGGGTATGACGATAAACTACATCCGGCAGCAAGGCTTCTCATCGGATGAGTCAGATTTTGAGGGACGTGGAAACAACTCTTAATTACGTTTAGTCCCACATCCATAATAACGACATATTGCTAACATTACCACGGACAGAAATTCATCTTATTGATGCGTTTTTTTTCTCCGACCATAAACTAAATCGCCTTAGGTATTTAAATAATCGCTATTAACTTTATTTAACGAAATGATTAATAATGGAATAAGTTTACAATTAGTTTTCACTGAATCATTGGCACCTTTTTTTCTTAGATAGAAACATGCGATATATTCTGACTTCGTTGCCACTGTCTCTTTACAATCGCATGCGAAACTTATAGAATGTTTAATTCAGTTTTTAGACATAGCTATGATGATAAACTACAGCCAGCAGCAAGGCTTCACATCGGGAGATTTTGAGGAGTGTGGAAATAACCTCTTAATTGCACTTGTTCCCAGATTCACCCTTATTCAGAGTTATGGTCCCAGCTATGGGCAAAGAGGTAAACCTCAAACAAAAACAAAACACCCTGAAAGCATAAAAATATATTTTTATATTGTAAAATAAACAATGCTTTCAACAGTCTGCGGTCAATCTGGAGATCGAAAGCCCTCTCCCTTTACAACAAGATCCGGATCTTCAACACCAACGTCAAGTCGGTGCTACTTTACGACTCAGAAACCTGGCGGGTAACCAAGACCAACACCAACAAATTTCAGACATTTCCCAACTGATAACCCAGGAACATCCCAAATATCAGATGACCGTAAGATGTTCCCGAGGACCAGCTGTGTGACAGGACCAGACAAGCCTCAATCGAGTTTGATATCTAGAAATTGAAATGAGGATGGACTGGCCACACACTCCGTCAGCCTGCTT
The DNA here is from genome assembly GCA_964036315.1 of Acanthosepion esculentum. NCBI lineage: Eukaryota > Metazoa > Mollusca > Cephalopoda > Sepiida > Sepiidae > Acanthosepion > Acanthosepion esculentum. The sequence goes on from OZ038513.1 coordinate 74,421,353, forward strand.
ATAGTGTCACCAGGCAAGCCATTGACGGGAATCCACAAGGAAAGCGAAAAGTGGGTCGACAGGAACAGACTTGGCACAGAAGTGTTGACGCAGAGGTTAAGGCTGCCGGGATGACATGGTCCGAATTGAAGAGGATCGCCCGGAACCGTGTCGGAAAGGTATTGTTGCCGACCTATGTTCCCCAAGGAATCAAGAGACATAATATAAAACAAAATGATCAACAATATCTATTTATCATAAAATGGTAAGCAAATCTTTTACAATTACCAAGAATACATTTTAATGTAAAATGATCAACAATGCAATTTATATTTAGTAGACGGCATACAATTACATTTAAAGTTGAAGGCATAAAATTGTGTTCAAAAGATTTAGATTTCGGCATTAATTACCACGTAGAGGTTGATATCCCACTAAAGAAGGTCAACAGACCAACTAAATCTGGTGTCTAGAAAATATCTGAGGAAGACTGAACTTGCTGAAGAAAATCCGAGTTGCGAATAACAGAACGAGTACAAAGAGGACATAAAAAGCTTGTCAGAGAGACTAGTCCTGTATATATCGTCTCCAAATATGTCTCCAATAACCATGTCCTGAAGATGGTCTATTTGACCGAAACGTCTGACGTTGACAGAAAAAAACAAAAAAAAAAATAAAAAACCGTAAACTCACATATTCGGATTTTGCTTTGTCTTTTCCACATTTTCATCATACCGTCGGATCTACATCCACATATTTGCTTACATATATATATATATATATATATATATAATTTTAGGAAAACTCAGCGCGATGATTTTTAGTGCCTATATTAGTCAAAAACAGAAAACATTGGAGAATTTAAAACTTTGATTTCCTTTTTTTTTTTTTTGAAAAATCGAACCCGGTCTTACTGAAAATCTGCTCTGAATCATAAAATTAAAAAAATGGAATAAAACTACGACATTATTTAATTAGAGAAGTTTTTAATTGCTTTTATGAATAACATATATTAAGGATAATATTCTCAAAAGAAAAAAATTCGGTGAAAAATGAATATTTACAAGATTTGCCTTCATTGTTTTACAATTTTAATTAGAATAATTTATAATTTTTTAAAATTTTAAAATTCAGTTTTAGTGGGGTAACTATTAGGAAATATTGTTATAAATAAAACTATATTTACCAATCATATACTATAAAGCTTATTACACCCTGACGATCCCAAATATTTTTAAAAGAATTTCGAATTATTTTTGTATTTGTATAAATGCGCTGAATGTTACAGATACGCTCGCCCATACATAAAGAGTATTTTATTTTTGAAGTTTTTTTATAAAGAGACTCATAACATTTTGCTCAAAATGGCGCAAAATTTCAAAAATAATTAGGAATTTCAAAACGAAAACTCCTTCCGATCAATTTAAATTAGATTTGAAATACAACATAGTATTTGGTTTAATGTAAATATTAAATTGGTTTGGTTTGTTTTACGGCATATCAACCTCAATGGGTTATTTAATGCCGACAATTTTTTTTTCCTGGTAATATTTTATTTTGTCAAAAATCTATTTCTGTTAATATTCCTTTCATCAAAAATGTATAGCTGATAATATTATTTTAAAACATGTATTGCTGGTAATATTATTTTAAAACATATATTGCTGGTAATATTTTTTCTTCAAAAACGTATTGCTAGTAATATTTTTTTTTCAAAAATATATTGCTGGAAATAGTCTTTTTCTTCAAAAATTTATTTCTGGTAATAATTTTTACAAAGTATTTCTGGTATTAAAACCTGTTTTTACACTTTTATAATGCTTTTTTACCTCCGTTTCTGGGTTAACTATTTGCCCATAGCTGGGACCCTAACAGGTCTACCACTCCGGGTCAGAGTGGACCTGGGAACACTAGCAATTAAGAGGTGGTTCCGTTTAAACGGTTAAAAAATAAAAGAGAAATCAGCATACTCCTCAGAACTTTTGTTGAGCCACCATTCTCGTCATCATTAAAGGTTTATTTCGATGGTTAACCTCTTTCATTAAATGTATATTTCGAGGGCTAAACTCTTTAATTAAAGGCATATCTCGATGGTCATGTTAAAAATGTCAAGCTCTTTGGCCATTCAGTAATATTTCGGGCTGAGATTAATGTGTAGTATATGTTCCTCAACTCTCTGTCATGTTTCTGTCTTCAGGCAGTTCACTGAAAAAGATTTGAGGAATGCAAATCCCGAGAATTCCCAGCAGTACCTCCTTCATTACATTAAAGACGTAGGGTTAATGAAAACAACGTCATCTTAAATAGTGGTCGAGGATATTGGGAAATTTCTGTTCTTGACCTCTATGTACCCGTATGAGCACCCCACATTAAAAACGACCTAGCAGCATGGTGAGGTGTGTAAATACTAAGCAATACTCATATCAGTGTCTGAGATTTAGATAGTGACGCATGCTGTGTTAAATTGTGATAACTGCCTCCAATGCAAAGAGGTGTCACTCAATGGAACTGAACACATAGCATATTGGGATATCATAAGATTGCTATGCATGTTGGACATCATGTGTCACTGGTTCTTTAATGTTAGGTTCGATGTTAGCTAGCGTGATCGTAGACCAGGTTCTGGACAACCACATAATACAGAGGCTCACCAATTTCAGCATATTGCAAGGGTAGCAGTTTCACAGCATCCACAGAAATCGTTAATCTATTTTATATATATTAGGAGGATATGTAGGATAGATAACAGTGAAGGTTAAGATTATAGCGATCGTGGAAGTATACACCCGGGTGTATCTTCTACAAAGTAGTAGTTCTACTAGAAGGTAGCTGAGTTGAATTTCCTCCTTATCAATGGAATATGAAGAGAAGGAGGGTGTACTGATCTTATTTACAGCGGTTCCTATCTGTAAATGTCTAAACTTATGGAACTAAGGAATATGACTCATCTGAACATCTGCAATGGAAAAAGTGTTAAGGTAGCAAGTGGCTAGCAAATTTTTGTCTGTGAGAAATGAATTGCAGAGTGGAAAATAATTCTGTCAGTTATGTGCCATGCGTGATACACGCGTAGGCGATCATGTATTTTTTGATACATGACTTACGAGGCAGATTTTTCCCGCCGTAGGTTGCCATTTCTTTCTGCGGTAGACCAGTTGCCATCCAAGTCTATAGAGCCCTATACAGAACCCGGTCTGTCCTGATATTCGCCCATAGCTGGAGAGAGAAGAAGAGAATACATAACTTTCCCAAGGGTATTAGCATGTAAATGAATGTAATGGATTCGACTCCATCGTAATTAATCACCCAAAATATCGCTGTCACTGTTGATGAGTTAAGATTAAGTTAAGATTAAGATACGTCGCCTGTAGATCATTTTATGGTCTAATCTGACTCTTGAAAATATAGAGCATATCTGGAGGAGTCTGGTACTTTCTCGAACAGTACAAGAAAATTGCCATTTTCCTAGCATCTTTAATGATAGATCGTATATATGAGATCCTAAGAGGGGTTCCAACTCTAGGTGTATTCTGCTATTTTGAAAAAAATAATGTTTGCCTTTTTCACCCCTTCAGACTTCAGTCTTTCAAAGAATTTTATCTTTCACTGCAAATATTATGTTTTTGAAACTTTAACGAATTTTCTTTTTAAAATATTTTATAAATAGCAGCCATACCCAGCTGGTCGCTCAGGAAAAGCTTTCAATTAGAATGGAGCAAAAACAGTATCATGTTTAGATGTAACAGTTTATATTCTTCAATTACTTTAAAGGACTTTCATTAAAAAGAAAACATTTTGAATTAATGCAGATACTAATATAACAGAAGTAGTCTGTATTTATTCAATCGAATTTAGCCGAGGATACGAAGGGGTAAAACAGGCAACATGAAGACCCACTTCAGACCAGAATTATTTTGGAAGTTTTGAAATTCAGTATGTTAGTGTGCTACCAGGAATGTAAAAGAAGATACATTTATAAAGCAATTGTTTTGTTAAGTTTGATGAGATTTGGTTGAAAGATCAATGAAAAATAAGAAAGAAAACAGTAAAAATTGCCATTGTTTGCTATTTACGCGGGTTGTCACGATATTATCAAGTTAAATAACTGCTAAACAATAAACATTGTTGGCTACAATTGAGTGAAGTTTGTATTAGATTGATTGAAAATTGAGGGAGTTTTTAGGTTAAAATTTGAGTTGAAATTGATTTTTCGTTTTACGCAGTTTTTCGCGAAACGCAGTGGCGTAGAAATAAAAATGAGTTATTTTTGAGCTCGTCATGATGTATGTAAACTACATACTGAGTTTGAATGAAATCAGATGAAAAAAGTTAATTTATCGATTTTTGATCGGCTTTATCTATTATTGATTTTTTTAAATTATCGATTTTTTACGCTAAGAACCTATCTCTTATATTGTATAATGTATGTTCCAAGATGTATGGGTCAAATGTATGGGTCAAAATCGGTTAAATGCATCTCGAGTGAAACGGTATCACACAGACACGCAGTCATCATCTGTTTTATATATATATAGGTTACGTCCTTGGTAAAAAATTTTTACCTTCAATGATTTCTCCAGATTCATTTTGTAGTATTTGTTGAAATTATTATTTTCTTTCTAAGGAAATAAAAAATAACATTTTTCAATAAATTATGTCGATGTTTTTTGCAGGATTTAAGCTTGTTATTTTTTTTAAAAAACTTTGTAACAAATCCCATAATTCCTTCTTATTGGAAATTTTATCTTTCACTGCCAAGAATTATCCTAATCTTTCCGGCGGACTTTAAAGCGATTAAATCCAAAGATTTGTTTATTTTTCAAAAGAATATCTTAAATTTTTCTTAAAAAAATCTCCCATATGGGAATAGTTATTTTCAATGAAAACCGACTTTCGATATGGATATTGGTTCTCTAATTATTTTGTCTTGTTCCACATTGTTCTAAAGTATCAACTTTTCAACAGTTGTTCTCATTTCCCACACAAATTATTTTCCTCGTATTTGCATATAGGACTTCATAAGGGAAAGGTGTCTTCGATAAGATTTAAACAGATGAGGAAGTTACAAGTCGAAGCGATTACCATAGTTGGTACAAATGAGTTTCAAGGTTTTGAGTACAATAACTATACTGAGAAATGAAATTAAAACTAATTACCTCCGATAACATTCGCACTATACAGATAAAATCAAGTCCCATAACTCCAAGGCGGAACATTGTGTGTAAAATACAGGGGTTGGGCAAAATAATTGGAACAGGTCCAAATTCCACTCCTATATTTCAAAGACCTATTATATTAAGAACATTAACTAAAGCTTCCTAATTGCAGGTTATATCTATTGTAAATACGTTTATTTATCTAATTTACTGTCTTTGTTTTATTTATTTTTAGAATTTAGTAAAATTTAAGCTAAATGCGTGACCTCTCCGAGTTCAAAAAAAGGGCAAATTGTTGGAGCTCGCATGACAGGAGCCTCGATCACTGAGCTTGCTGAAGTGTTTGGTTTTTCAAGAGCTACGATATCAAGACCTATAACGCAATTCGAGAAACAGGGCAAAACCTCTAGCAACCGTAGCAATTCGGACCGGACTTGCAAACTTACTGACAGGAACCGACGTGCACTGAAACGCAATGTCGCAAAAAATCATTGGACTACTGCGGCCAAAGTGACTGCTGAGTTGAATAATCATCTGAATATTCCAGTTTCTACTAAAACTGTTCCTCGTGAGCTCCATAAGGTTGGATATCATGGAAGAGCCGCCGTAAGGAAACCTCTTCTCTCCACTCGCAACATTCAGAAGACGTTGAAGTGGTGCAGAGATCACAATGTTTGGTCTGCAGACCAATGGAAGCAAGTCATATTCTCAGACGAGTCCAGTTTTTCTCTTTTCCCAACTTCAGGGCGAATTTATGTGTGTAGGCAGCCCAAAGAAGCTTACAGCCTTGACGGCCTTCTTCCAACAGTGAAACATGGAGGTGGATCAGTGATAGTTTGGGCCACCATATCATGTAAATGTCTCGGTCCAATAGATGCCCTGCATGGTAGAATCAACAGCAAAGATTACCTGAATATTTTGGGAAATCATGTTCATCCAATGGCCAAGACTTTATTCCCTGATGGTGACTGCATCTTCCAAGACGATAATGCTCCAATACATACCGCTCGAGTGGTTAAGAATTGGTATGAAGAGCATGAAAGTGAGCTAGAACACATGGAGTGGCCTCCCTAATCTCCAGATATCAATATTATTGAACATTTGTGGTGCATTTTGGAGCGAAAAGTTAGGAGCCGCCATCCTCCGCCATCGTGTCTTAAAGAGCTGGAGCAGGTGTTAATGGAAGAATGGCTGAAAATTCCTCTGGATGAAGTCAGGAAGCTGTATGATTCCATTCCTAGACGTATTAAAGCTGTATGTGAGGCTAAAGGAAAACAAACTCCATATTAAATAAATTTTCTTTGAATTTAACAAATGTTTCAATTATTTTGTCCAACCCCTGTAGGTGATAAAATGTTAAGTCTTAAGGAGAAAAAATGTACCTTAACTAAAAAGATAAAACACAAAAAACACATTTTGAAAATATATCGTGTTTCTGAAATACGAAAAAATGGGGGAATGCCAACAAGTCACAAGTTTCGCCAAAACATTGGCCTGTATATTGGCAAATCAGCACCTAGCAAGAAGACGAAACTTCCTGCTAAAAAAAAGAGTTACTCCGTCCAACGTTCATCAGTAAACGTCGTGTAGTACGTGTCTGCAATGCTGACATTGGAAAGTTTCTGTCGCTGACTATACCCTCTCCGTCACTGGCAAGTAGTCGACAAAATTTCCCTACTGTTGTCAATAAAAGTAGCTAATAAAAATCCCATGCGTTGTGTTATTTGTTGCAAGAAGAAAACCTTCCTCTTGATGAAAAGACGGCTGCGATTAAACAATAAACATTGCCAAGAAGTGAACGTAGTAAAAATAATTCTTTGACACATTTTTTGCGAGTACAAAGATCCAAGTTTGCTAACATATCACTTGAAAAGTCTCAGTAGCAGTAACAATATACTGTGCAGCACATTTAAATAGATTAGACAACAATGATATAACGAAGACTTAGACTTTTCAGACCAAATTAAAAAGAAGGTTTAAAAGGAAACTCTGATCAATACGAGGAAATGCAACGTCAATGCATATGAAGAGTTTAATTTCCTGAAAAACTGTTTTAAGAAAAAGACTTTATATATTTCAAGCAACATTAATTATTCATTCATTGAATGCTGTATATTTGCTGTATGGAAACGGTTAATCTAACCATTATCATTAATATGGGAGCCTTTACAATTCCAATTAACGTTATTCACAGTGCGACTGATGTGACAGCAAGTGACATTTAAATAACCGTTAGAGCAAACTTTATTCAGTCTCTTAACATAAAATAAGCCAATTTGGGGAGATAGAGTATCATCACTTATGCTGATATGTCACTCTGGATGAAGTAATTTAAAGCTGAAAATTCAGGGGGGGTGGCATCGTGGTTAGTAGCATATAAAATAGAATGGGTGATCCGAGTTCAAATCCCTACTGAAGCTGTTAACTTCATCTTGCACTTATATCACTGGAAAATATATTAACCCACACATCGATTGCATAGATAATAGGGTAGAATGGGTTCTTTAGATTTTGTAGTGCCAAATTACTACAGACACAATAATTCTTCAAAACCACACAATAAACCAGTCCACTGACATTCCCACGAACAAGCCTGGTGATTCACGAATGGAAAAGCAAAGGAAATTGTGGCGAGCCATTATCGTCTACGTCATGAAGAGACATGACATTTTTTAGACAGTTAAACCTAAACACAGTCTAAGCTATTTAACTACAAAATCAAAATCAACATTAAATGCCTTTTAATTTTTGATGTCGAAGTCAAAGATAGATAAGTTGGTTGATTGATGGATTCAGGAGAGAAGCAGACGACATCAATGACTTACAAAGTTCTTTAGGCAAAGCAGACGACAAATGACAATTTAATCCCACTAAAATGGTTTCAGAAGCCCCGCCCAGTTGATCACCTCAATCGAGTTTTTGAGTTTTGACGCATTTTAACGCCAAAGGCGCGTGATCGTTCAAAGTGTCTTTTATCGGCGAGCGGTTGGCAAAAGAAATGTACAATGTTGCTGTTTGGCGAATTTCGATAAGCAAAGGCGGAAGAGACTAAAAAGTCGATGAGTTAGCTGAGCATTGAGAAAGTTCAAAGAATTTCAGTTGTTATCCCCAAAAGCATTCACACGATTAATATTTTTATATACCTTAGTCTTTTCCCATCAACGCCAATGTCGCCATATCGATATTGGCCTTATTATAATAATCGATCATTTATAGTTTTTTCCTCTATATTTACCAATTTGTTTTCTTATTTCATCACAGTATTTTAATAAAACCCTACATCAACCAATCTATCTGTCTATCTATCTATCTATCTCCGTTTGTTCATTTTTAGTTAGCGAGCTAGATTAAGAGCTCGCTAGCTATCAGAATCTTCATATATATATTTATCTATGATCAATCGATCTCATTCATTTCACATATATCTATTTACGCAGGGATATCCATATCTATCTATCTATCTATCTATCTATCTATCTATCTATCTATCTATCTCAGTCCATTCATATTTATCCATGTCTGCTTCTATCACTACATCTATTTAGATATCTATATCAGTCTGTTCTAATCTGTCTGTCTATCTATCAATCTATCTCAGTCCATTCATATCTATCCATGTCTGCTTCTATCACTACATCTATTTAGATATCTATATCAGTCTGTTCTAATCTGTCTGTCTGTCTATCTATCTATCTATGTATCTATATATATATATATATATATATATATATATATATATATATATATATATATATATAAATAAAGACATTTATAATATGTTTAACGTTCTTTTTATAGATACAAGTATTTAAGCAAATGCTCTATTTTATAATAGACAGTATTAAATAACATTTGCCGGCCTGAATGTACGAGAAATTTTCATAGTTGCTATTACGATTTGTTCAGCTACTTTCGTTGATTGAAATGTTTCTGTTTCGTTAATTTTATTTCAATTCTGTGACCTTCTGTAATGGCATGTAATGCAATGGTTGAAGATTTTTTTTCAATTTTTGTTTTTCGTTATCTAGTTATCGTTAGCTAGTCGAAATATTTCCATAAAAATAAATCATTCATTTGAACTACAAGTTTTTTCTTTTAATTTATTCTTTTAGACAAGTTTAAATCTTCTTTTATGTCTTCGACAATTCAAATGGTAACATTTCTTTGTAGAATATTTATTTTAATTTCAAGATTCAATCTGTCCTCGATATGGTAAATAAAATTTATATCAGGAGACTAACTTTACCATGAGAATCACTAAAATAAGTTAGCATCGGCCCATCCCCAAATCTTTGTTCATTGGATGATTGAAAAGGTCATCGTTCACGAACCATGGGAAGATGTTTCTCTGCAAAATGGATATTTTTCTAAAATCCATACAATAGAAAAAACACGGACGTGACGCGTGTCATATTGGACTCCACGTCGATATACAGGATGTGCCAAAAGAAAGTAAAAATATATATATATATATATATATATATATATATATTCAGAAGAAAACAATAGATTCACTTAACGTCAGGTTCACACTCCTCTCCGGTCTTCTGAACAGAAGTAGATGTATATCCCTTGTTTCCCATTTAAGATTCTGCTTCCAGTTCCTTATCAATTCTCCTTCAACTCTATGCTTCTAACTTCGCCTAAACTCTGGAGTTATAATTAATATTTTTTTAAATTTATTTCTTCCTCAATAACAGTAGATGTGTTCGTCTATCGCCCGGTTCACAGATCTCCCTAATCTTTTGAAAAGGAATAGAGGTTTATCATTTGTTTTCTGTTTAGGAATGGTTTCCCGGTTCCTTCTAAATTCTACTTCAACTCTATACTTCTAACGTCACTTCTTAAACACTGACATTTTATTTCCTATTTATTTTTTATTTATTTATTTTTCCTCGGAAGGTCTAAATAAGTTCGCCTATCGGTCGGTTCACTTTCTACTTTTCTGTTTACTTGCTTCCCTGGTAACAACGAGCTTTAAAAATTTAAAGTGAACGTCAATCGCCATTTTCTGTCTTATAGAATCCCGTTCATCTTTTGTCCGTCCTTTGATAGGGCTAACCTATTCAGTTGTATTGATATGAATTTATAACCCTGAGTTTCACGCTTTTGAGATCATTAGAAAAAATCTGATCATGGTTTGTCTGATGATCGCAAGAGCGTGAAACACAGGGTTACAAACTCATATCCATACAACTATATATATATATATATATATATATATATATATATATATATATATATATATATATACAAGTATAGGATTGGTGTATACGGAATAAATTCCAATAACCAACAAATACTCTTCTTAAAAGAGTAGAGCAAATATAATTATTTATTCGAAAATTACATATGTATTTTTTCCCTCAGTTTCTTCTTTAAATAATATAATAATTTTAAACTTAATGTACATTAAATTTTAAATTTAAGATTGGTAATTTTGAATTTTGAATTTTGAATTTTATAGTATAATTTAAAATTTATTAGTTAGAATGAATTCTATTTAATCTAACCCTAACATAAAAGCATTAAATAATTATTATAACCTAAGTCAAGTTATCAAGTTTTATGAATTCTCATATACTTGTATTTTTATTGGTCATTCCAGCTTATGTAACAGCGTTTCCCCTAGCGAGGGATGTTCGATTGATCTGAACCTTTTAAAAACCTTTGTTATACATTCAACACCATCACTTGATAAGACACCAGAAGTGTTGAAACAAAATAGCTAATTTCGTAGTGATTTTATAACATTTTTATGTTATAATTTTCGAAGAAATAATTATATATATACATACATACATACATACATACATATATATATATATATATATATATATATATATATATATATATATATATATATATATATATATATATATCACTGAATGTACAGTCGGAAGTTCTTGCGTATTTAAGATAGACCTTATACAGCTTATAATTTTTAAAAACAATGATCATGACATTCATCGAGTGATTTGTAGATTAATGCATCTTTAAAATTTTGTTAGCGAAGGGATTTCGCCATTTTATATCATTAATTTTACTAATTTACATTTTGTATGAATGATTTATTGTAATATAAATTGAACTGCACCACATATTTTATATATATATATATATATATATATATATATATATATATATATATATATATATATATATATATATATATATATATATATATATATATATATGTTAAGTTAAAAAGATGAATGAAACTGAAATCGATGGAAGGTGAATCGATAACACAATGATGCTCTTCTGATGTCAATTCAGTTATTTCCTTTTGTGGTTTATTCTGTTTTTTCCCCATATCGGAAATTTCAGACCTGGTGGATTGAGGTACAAAGTGATCTTCAAAAAAGCCATGACGTTATAATCCGCAGATAATTTGTAACACGTTTTCTCATATTTTAAAAAAAAAAGAAGAAAAGAAAAAAGATGCCAACTTGCAATGAAAAAAAATGTTGTGGCGAAGACAGAGACAGGAACCTAACGGGAAATACACCGTCATTTTTTCTTTCAGATCAAGTCACGGTTTCCGTATAGGACACGGGTTCGATTCAAGGTGGGGAACACATATTTTCTACAAAATTTTCTCGAAAATATAGGCCGGAAAATACAATTAATTCCGTTTAATTAAAGAAAGAGCATTTACTTAAATAAAATGCTCTCATAAAAATAACGTATAAACAGAATATATATATATATATATATATATATATATATATATATATATATATATATATATATATATATATATATTGCAGTGGTACTTCATATATCATTGTTAATATGAACGTTGTATATAGTGTTAGATTTTCGATTGTATAGTTGAAAATGGGACAAATATACAAATATGTCCCACTTCTAATAAGATCTTAAAAGTTATGCCTCAATTCAATGCAATATATATATATATATATATATATATATATATATATATATATATATCAGTGTGTTTTAGATATTATTAAACTGGAACAAATCTCCACGTACTTAAAATGGGACAAATATAAAGGTACTTAAAAGTTATACGGTTCAATCAACCACTTAACAGAACAGATCGTCAGGCGATTTTAATATATATATTTTAATATATATATAATTGATAACTGATACAACAAAAGTTAATAAAAATGACCACGCTACCCTGTCTGCATGATTGGATTTTTCTGTATCCTTGGAAACAGTGAATTATGAATTTTAAAAATAAGTTACTCCAAAATTCGCTGGAGGATGAAATAGATCTAATGTTTTTAATTTAATTACAAAATTAAATTTGGAGTTTTTAGCTTCCATTTTTGAAACATGGTTATTACTGTGTATCGAAGAAAACATTTTAAATCAGTTAATTTATTATATTAATGCTCTGTAAATTTACATTGAGCACTATTTTGTAAAAATAAAAATAAAAAATATCAATAAGAACACCGGATTATATATCTTACTGTTCTTTCTTTATATATATATATCACCAAACAGAAAGCGAGCAAGCGTTATAATCACACACACACACATATATATATATATATATATAAATATAATGATTAATTAAAAAAATCTTTTTAACTCATGTGGTGAATAGGCTATTTCGTCTGACGATAAATGAGGTCATCTGTCTTTTCAACCACCATATCGAATGTAATTCACCTCCGTAGAACTAGAGCAAGTAGGAAATAAAAGTTAAGTGTAAGAATAAAACTAACTTCGCTAATAACCTACAGTCTAGATTAATAAATCTAATAATAACACAGCTAGGTCTTATTTTTAAAAGTATAAAAAAATGTAACCAATAAATTACTAGTTGCCCCATGCACTAATCTCTGGAAGAATTCATCGGACACGATAAAATGGTTTATCAATATTGAAAATTTGATATTATACTTTTCTACTCATCTAGCTCCATGGATCATTTGGCAATTTGCATTAGTTTTACAAAAAAACAGTGTGGAGATCACCGATGAGGAAATAAACACCATCCTGACAGCTAGAAAATTACTTCTAACTCTAAAATAATTCCACTTTGACTAAATGCTATTATAAAAACTTTGATGTCCCTATGGGTGCATATGATTCAGCCCAAGTTGCTGATTTAGTATTAATTTACATTTTCCATACATTTATTAGAATAGTAGATCCCAAGCAAATAGGCTTATACAGAGATGATGAACTCATGTTCATCTCCAACAGTAATCGTCCACTAACATCGAAAACCCAAAAGAAAATCATTAGGGCCTTTAAATTACTCTGATTTAGGATTTAGATTTCTTCTAATTTTAAAATAGTGGATTATTTAGATATAACCTTTAACTTCAATAATAAAACTTTTAAACCATACCATAAAGTCAGTGAAAACCCCCACCTATATTAATGTTAATTCTAATCACCCTGAAGCTATTTTGAAACGCATCCCTAATACCGTTAACACTAGCATTATTTGTTATCATCCAACATAAATGTCTTTAATGAAAATATAATTTATATGAAAATGCACCCCCCAATTGTTTCAAAAATAAATTTTCTTACCTAAATCCTATAAAACAACACCAAAATATCTTAAATTAAACGTAGACACAGAAAAAGAAAAACTATAATGTTTAACCCCACTTCTGCAAATTGTAAATACTAACATTGGCCAGTATTTTCTAAAGTTAATCAATAAGCGCTTCCAAAAAATTAACCTTCTAAGTGAAATTTTCAATAGGAAAACAATGACGATTAACCACTCTTTTAGCAACAACATATATAGAATTATTAACTCGCACACCAACCAAATTCTAAGGAAATTCTATGCGACCAATAACAAGCCTACCGAACTCACGTGTAGCTGTAAATCTAAAGACAATTGCCCAGTATAGGACAAATGCAGATCTGCCAAGGTTATCTTTCAAGCGGCAATTTTCCCTAAAGAAAATATGGATAATAAAAAAGTTTACATTGGAATTTCCACGGTGATTTCAAACAAAGGTTTTATACTGATAAGCCTTCATTCTGTAACCCTAAACTTAAACACCAAACAGTTCTTTCAGATAAAAATTTGGAAGCTAAAGGACAAAAACTGAAACCAGCAAATAGTTTGGAAAATTAAAGGTTTTGCAAAACTCACGCTGTCCGCTGACCTGAGATGGGACAAATACATCGATTCAATTGCTTCATCCACCGCAAGGAAAGTTGTCTCCCTGTGCCGAACCAGGAAATTTTTCTCCCCGGAATCGATCCTCCAAATCTATAAATCAACCATTCGCCCTTCCATGGAGTATTGCTGCCATATATGGTCTGGAGCCCCTGCTGTTTGCCTCGGGCTTCTTGATAAGATCCAGAGACGGATATTCAATGTAATTGGCCCTGATCTGTCATCTCGTCTGCAGTCGCTCTCTCACAGACGCGCCGTTGCCTCGCTCTGTCTTTTTTACAAATACTTTCACGGTAATTGCTCCGATGAGCTGCTTTCGCTGGTCCCCATGTATTTAAGCGTCCTGCGAGGCTGGCATCCCGTTCCCACCCCTTCACCGTTGAAACTGTTAGATGTAGACGTCTCTTCTACTCCAATAGCTACATGTCTCGCACATCTCGCCTGTGGAACTGCCTTCCTTATTCCTGTTTCCCTGACAAATATAATCTCCAACTATTTAAGTGTAACGTCAATCGACATCTCCAGTTGCCTTGATCTATCCACTTCCCTTCTCCACATCCTTTCCCCCTCTCATTCCTATCTGCTCTCGCTCCAAATCTTTTGTAACCCCCTTGCCTTGATCGATCCACTATCTTTCTCCACATCCTCTCCTTTACCACTCCTATCTGCTCTTCCTCCAAACCTTCTGTAACCCCTTGCGTGCTAGTGGCTTCCAGCCTTGCTTGGGGTGAAAAGCTTAAATAAAAATAAATAAATAAAACTCCTAACAGTTTTAGAGGTAGGTGTAATTTATGCTTAGAAGGAAAACTTAATCAATAAAATACAATAATGAAAGGCAACTGTTGAATCAGCGGAACGAAACAGATTCAAACTTCCCTAATATAATTGTACCTTCTTTAGCGCTGCCGTAAATCACCCCTCCACTCCAATCTCTTCTGTTTCCTTTGACTTTTTATATTATATTTGTTATAATTTATAAAATTGTCCTCTGCTGAGAATATTCCTTGATTTTCTTTCCGTTAATCTTTTTACGACTGTGTTAACTTATATATCTTTTATTTTTTTGTGTTACTATGTCGAATAACATCACCTTGTCTTAACAGGGTTCTCTGACATCATTTCATACACCCTCTCCTCTTTAACATAGATATTGATCCCTTCTCTGACCCCCTGTCCGGTGTCGTCGTCATATTCAGATAATTTATATTAAAATTAAATTATATTTTTTTTTTAAATTAATTTAGAGTTGGTAAAAAGGGAGATTTTATACCCATAGTCACTCTTTTACCAACCCTAAAATAAAACACCAGACAGTTCTTTCAAATAAATTTTGGGAAGAGAAAGCGAAAGCTCTGAACCTACATATGGATTGGAAGATTATAGGTTCCGAACATACAATAAATATATATATATATATATATATATATATATATATATATATATATATATATGTTGGGAATTGAAGGAGAAAAGTTTGAGTCCTCAGATAGTTTTGAAGATCATAGGTTCTGCATGTACTCCAAATAGTCTACATGTGACTTATACTTACAAGAAAAAAATTAAAATAATAAAATCCAATAATAAAAGCCAACTACTGAATCAGAGGAATCAGCCATAAAGGAATATATATATATATATATATATATATATATATATATATATATATATATATATATATATATATATATATATTAAACATGTAGTATTGAATGTTAAAGACAACATAGTCTTGCATATTTTCTTTTGAATTTTCTCATATTCTCTAAATTCAAAAGAAAATATGCAAGACTATGTTGTCTTTAACATTCAATACTACATGTTTAAAAGAAAAGTTGCTGCCAAATTACATATATATATATATATATATATATATATATATATATATATATATATATATATATATATATATATCAAATATGTGGTGCAGTTCAATTTATATTACAATAAATCATTCGTACAAAAAGTAAATTAGTAAAGTTAATGATATAAAATGGCGAAATTCCTTCGCTAACAAAATTTTAAAGGTGCATTAACTTACTGATCACTCGATGAATGTTATGATCCTTGTTTTTTAAAATGATAAACTGTAGAAGGTCTTTCTTTAATACACAAGTACTTTCGACTGTACATTCAGTCATCTTCAGGCATGGAAATTATTTTGTTTTTGGTAAAATTCATGTAGCATCCGAGACGAAAAAATATAATCCGAATCGAAATATGTTTTTTTAAATGTGTTATTGATAACGGATACAAACTTTCGGAGCGTGCAGTCGCAACGCTAGTGTTGAATTTTTTTGAAAAATTTAAGTGATTGTGTTTTTTACTAATATAGCAATTTGAGAATTTTTTGTTGTGGGGTTTATCAGTCAATTATATGAGAATTCAAATAACTTGACAACTTGACTTAGGTTATAATAACCTAAACTTTAAGTAAAAAAGATTACTCATCTAAAAATAGTCACAAATTACATTCATGAATTAGATTCAAACTGATAGAGATGTTACCTTAACAAACATTTACAATATTAAAAGTTTACTATCAGTAAACTTTTATATTTTAAATAGATTTCTTTTAATGTACTTTCTATGAATGTGTTTTTAAATATACTATTTAACTCATATTAAATCCCTAAATTATTTGTAAAAGAGTTAGATATTTAAAGTGCAAACTTCAAATTAATTTCTTCGGTGATTTAAAAAAATTAAATTACTATCAAACATTAAAATCTTTTGTTACATGAACTGCTAAAAATGACCACTCCTCCTCTCTTCGTAAAGCCTAATTACAGCTTCTTTCTCTTTACTACCCCCTTCTTTCTTTCTTTTTTCCTTTTTATTTTTTCTCTCTTCTCCCCCTTCCCTTTCAATATATCACTTCGGTTAAGTTAACTGATTAATTAGGTCAATGTCTGGTCCCTCCTCCCCTAATACTAAGTATGATAGATAGAAATATTAAAATAAACCCTCTCGAAACTCGATCATGTCTGTCACACCAATCCTCACTGCCCTCTCTGTTAAATTACATAAACTTAATACTACCCGTCAAAAGTGTAAATGTTCACTTCATTTTTCTTTTCCCCTTTAAGAAGTGTAGTCTGATGATCCAGCGTCCTTTAAAAGGGCTATGGTGAAATAAATTATTACATGGAGCCTTAAAGTGATCTGTTTTTCTTTAATATATATATATATATATATATATATATATATATATATATATATATATATATATATATATATATATATATATATATAAAGAAAGAGCAATAAGTTATAAAATCCGGTGTTCTTATAGATAATTTAATTTTTACACAATAGTGCTCAATGTAAATTTACAGAGCGTTTTAAAAAAATAAGTTACTCCAAAATTCGCTTGACGAGGAAATGGAACTAATGTCTTTAATTTAATAACAAAATTAAATTCAAAGGTTTTAGCTTCCATTTTTGAAACATGGTTATCACAAAAAACATATTTTAAATCAATTAATTTATAATATATATATATATATATATATATATATATATATATATATATATATATTGGGAATTGAAGTAGAAACGTTTGAGTCCAAAGATAGTTTGGAAGATAATATGATTCGCATATACTCCCAATAGTCTTAGAGAAAGGTGTAACTTATGTTTAGAAGAGAAAATTAGAATAATAAATTACAATAATCAAAGCCAACTATTGAATTATTTTTAATTCATTTAGATATATCTTATTTTTAAATATAACTTGTCTTTGGAAGAGTATTTTACGTAAGATTTTGTATTTTTAAACGTATTGTAGCGGACCGTGCGGGGTGAAGATGTGAAGAGATATCAGAAAAGGTTAAAATTTCCTGGTAGCCGGTCCAACTACATGAGAATGTCGGACTTTTATTAAGTCCAAAGAAGAGTAAGAGAACAAACAAGACCGATATACATGGGTAAACAAATATATATTAATAACGAGTAACACAAAGACATGAACAATTACATAGAGTTTGTATGGAGAAATTATGTGCGTGTGTTGTAAGTGTTCGTACGTACGTGTGTTGTTCTTAGCGCGTTCCCGGAATTTGGGAAACGCGGTATGTGAGAGGTCACAAATTGGTGTAAGTGGAAAAAGAACGATTTTACCTCGCCTCCGTGCGAGGTAGCGGCCCAAGGCCTGAGTCGAAAAAGAGAGAGAGAGGCGAAGGGTCAGCCAGTATTTATAGCCAGGGAAGAGAGACCCCTGTTGAAGGATTAAGGAAACTGAGGAGGAGCTAACTCCGATAATATCGCTTTCTATATAACTTAAAGTTTTTTTTTTTTTTAAACCATCTTGTTCCTGTCTTAGTTTCAAATTAGTATTTCATTTTTCATATAACCCCAATCTAATGCCACAATGTTAATATCCGGGTTTAATTTTATAAAACTTCTTCCCTTTCAGACTAATACCTTTCACCCTCACCTGACCACTGCCTTGTGCCTTTCGTGTGACTGAAACACTGAAATCGATAAATTCTGTATTAGTTTTTCGAAGATTTTTTTTTTTGTAGCTGTCCCAGTTAAATTTCTAATTCCGACACGAACCCAGTCTATACAGGGGTTGAATAAGACTGCCGAATTTTTCGTCGGTCGTAATAAGCCTATCCCCATAAAAGGTAATTTGGGATTTTATTGTGTGCTAAATATATATATATATATATATATATATATATATATATATGGATGTTCGATAAAAGTGACTCACCTGATTTTTTTTTACCAAATGATCTCTTCTCCGATGAATCGAAAGTTGAGCTAAATTCAAAGGATAAGCGATCTAAAATCCAAAGAATAAACTTTGAAACCTCTTTGAATTTAGCAGTAAATACTGTCAAGCATCCGTTCAGTATAATGTTCTGGGGATGCTTTTCTTTTCATGGAACTGGTTTCTTAAAACCTATTGAAAAGACCCTCAGGAGCGAGCAGTACAAGAGAATTTTAGAGTCTTGTCTGCTCCCTTCTTCTGAAAGAGTGCAAATCGACCCCACCAAGCTCATTTTTATGCAGGATAATGCTCCCTGTCACAAATCAAAATTGATGAAGGAATACTTTGATGAGAAGCAGGTGTGTATTATGACATGGCTGTCCCAATCTCCTGACCTCAAACCCATAGAAAAGCATTATAAGTACAGGCTCTCGCGAAAGCAGTTGAGCACCAAAGAGGATTTGATTGTAAATTTCATATCCGAATGGAATTCAATGCTTGGAGATGTGACTTGCCAGAACCTAATCAAGTCAATGCCAAAAGGGGTTGAAAAGGTTATTCAATATAAAGGAGGACCCATAGATTATTAAATATTTCGAACTATATTACCTATTATAAATAAATTATACTTCTATTGTTCTTTATTTAAAGCTGTTCGGTTATGTTTCTATTGATTACTAGTTCCAGGAAATAAGTGAGTCACTTTTTTTGCACAAAGTTTTTCCCTAAATTTCATTTATATCCAAAATTATAATTATCATTAGAATACCTTAGGGGGAGTAAAAAAATGTTTACTTTTTATTTGGTGGTCGGGAAGGGGTCTTTATATTAGTAAGATAAAAAATTAGTTTGACCCCAAAAACAATAGGCGAAAAAATCTAAAAAGTAAAAAAAAATCAGGTGAGTCACTTTTTATCGAACAGCCCTTTATATATATATATATATATATATATATATATATATATATATATATATATATATATATATATATAGAGGCCATATACCTTGAATGCCTACTGGAACTTAAGCGCAAGTGGAACTCGTACATACGACCTATCATTAAAGATGCTGGAAACATGGTCAGTTCCCTGTACAATTTCAGTAAAGCACTTGACTCCTCACGCTATCCTCTAACATTACGACATCTAGATAAAACCGAAAATAGGGTATTGTTTCCATATATGAACAGTAGCTGCCTAATTTTCACTTTCCAATCTCGATAGCATTTCAGAATCGTCTCTGCATCCTTGTGGGTGATGAATTACTCTTCACCCTGCAACCTCTTCCCCAAAGACGAAACGGGGCAAACTTCACGCTCCTTCTTTCTACGCTACTCTCACTATTTCCATGGAAATTGTTCAAACGAACTACATTACTCAGTTCTACAAGTTACAAGTGTTTGACTAGGCCGGAAATCGAATACGACTGCCATATATGGGGAGGAGCTGCCCAGCCTTTGCTTTCTACTCTCTACTGAGTTCAAAAGCGTCTCCGCCTTCTTGTGGGTGACGCATATTTTCCACCCTGCAACCTCTTCCTCACGGATTAGACGTCTCACGCCTCTCGGTGTTCTATCGGTATTTCCACGGAAAGGGTTCAGATGAACCACACTCCTTTATTCTACGAGTTTTCACGGCTAAGACCCATCATGCCACACACATTGTAACGAAACACCCTCATTCCATTGGTGAGATATAAGTTCCACTCGAACAGCTTTCTTTCCATGAAGCGCTGCTTTTTGGCACCGACTCCCAAGAGGATGCTTCCCCGATCACTACAATCTTAATCCGTTCAAGTCTCGGATTAACCGTTATCTTTTAAACTTTGGGCATATTTATAAACTGTGACTCTTGCTCTGTAACTCTCTACTTGGAGTGGCTTTTAGACTTTGTACGGGATGAAAATTACTGTAAAACGAAGATATCTTCTAAATAAGATTCTGGAAATGTGGATTCGTAAAATTGAAAGGTTTGTCTTTATTATTGTCCTCGAAAGATAAAATAGTTATGGGTACGTGGTGTGATTAAGTTCTTAATCGCCCACTCTTTTTTTACACCTCTGATTTTGATGAGACATTTTCTTTGCCGAACTGTAATCAATGCCGACGTGTTTATTTGTTTTTTTCGGATTTTACAAGTCATAATTATTGATTTTTATCCGCCTTCATCAAAAGTCACAAAAAAGCCGTCAGATTCTAAATGTTGAAGTGTCAAACTGAACAGCTGGAAATAATCGGTTTTATTCTTCACCAATACGGTACCGCAAAAAAAATAAGCTTTAATGTCACGGAACAGATATCTTATTGATATAACGTGACTTTTTTTTAACTTGCTTTCGCAAATTTAGTGTATTGTTTAATTATTCTGGTTTACCTCTGCGTATGCGGCGATTAGTTCTTGAAATGTTCTAATATTATTTTCCAACCGCTTATCTGAATCTTTTGTTTATACTTTCAACGGCGCATGCGTCACTTAAGCTATTTCGTTAATGTCTCTTTATTGGCTTTTATCTGATGACAACCATATCATACATTGCGACCTTGCCGATCCGTTAATTTTGTTAAAGTTGAAATTTCTTCGGTAAATGTTTGACCTTTAAATGAAACATCTGTAAATTCTGTAAATTATAAATTTGTTTCTTTGCTCTCTCAAAATGTTTCCCTATTTCATATATGCTCTTTTATTTTTGCGTTGTGTATCATTATTATTATTATTATTATTATTATTATTATTAAATCCTAAGTTCACATACATTTTACATAAATGGAACTCTTCGTGATGTGTGAGATGTAGTTGTGAGTACAATTCTTTTGTATTTCATTAAGGCATGGTCTACCAGGAATCCCTTCAATGATTCTATCGGATTTTTTTCCAATTACTCCGACGGCCCCAACTATAACTGGGATTATTGGTGTCATCAGGTGCCACATTTTTGAGATTTTCACATCAAGATTATTATTATTATTTTTATTTCCTTTGATATTTGGCGTTTACACATTTCTTTTCGGGTCCTACAGGAACCTAAGGTTAGAAATGGCATCATGACACTTTGCACTGAAAAAATAAAAAATAAAAATTACATAGATAAATCCCTTCGTAAAGTGTGGGCTGTACTTGTCAGAACAATTTTTTTGTATCTCTTTGAGGCATGGACTTCCAGGGATCCCTACAATCAGCCTACTGGAATCTTTTCCAACCAGGCCAAGGGCTCCAACTACAACAGGGTTGTTGATGTTCCCATTTGCCACATTTTTTAGATTTCTATTTCAATGTCCTTGTACTTTGGCAGTTTTTCGAATATCTTCAAAGATACATTGCAGTCTGCAGGGACTGCCATATCAATAAGGAGGCACTTATTTTGTTTGTGATCTTTAATAACAATGTCTAGGCGGTTGGCTTTGATTGTTCTGTCAGTGTGTATTGTGTAGTCCCATAGAATTGTAATAGGTCCTATCTCCGTAACCGGGTCAGGGTGGTGTTCGTACCAGTTTCTTCCAGTTTCCTTCCCATAGGAGATGCAAATTTTCCAGTGCAGATATTGGCCCACTCTGTCATGCCGGGTTTTATATTCAGTGGGTGCCAATATCGTGCAACCTGATATAAGATGATCAATGGTTTCTGGATATTTGTCACAGAATCTGCATCTTGGGCTAACACAGTATTTTAGTATATGTGCTTGATAATTCCTAGTTAACAAACATTGGTCTTGTGCAGCAATGATAAAACCTTCAGTTTCAGCTTTCAACCCTGCACTACGTATCCACTGATGGGTGCTGTTTTTGTCTACGTCAGCTTGTTTGGTACGGCCAGAGTATTGGCCGTGGAGCGGTTTATCTTGCAATTATTATTATTATTATTATTATTAAATCCTAAGATCACATGCATTTTACATAGATACAACGCTTCGTAATATGTGAGATGTAGTTGTGAGTACAATTCTTTTGTATTTCATTAAGGCATGGTCTGCCAGGAATCCCTTCAATGATTCTATCGGATTTTTTACAATTAATCCGACGACCCCAACTATAACTGGGATTATTTGTGTCATCATGTGCCACATTTTTGAGATTTTCACATCAAGATTATTATTATTATTATATTCTCTTGGATTTCTGGTGGGTACTCATTCCTTTCCGGTTGCCGCCCAGAGACCTGAGGTCAGAAATGGCATCATGACATTTTGCACTGAGCAATTTCTTTTTTAAATCACACATATTTTACACAGATAAAGCCCTTCGTAAAGTGCGGGCTGTACCCGTGAGAACAATGTTTGTATTTCTTTCAGGCATGGGCTTCCAGGAATCCCCTCAATTAGTCTACTGGAATCTTTTTCAACCAATTCAAAGGCTCCAACTACAACAGAGATTGTTGATGTTCCCATGTGCCACATTTTCGAGATTTCGATTTCAAGGTTCTTGTATTTTGATAGCTTTTTGAAAATCTTCAAAGATACATTGTAGTCTGTAGGGACTGCCATATTAATTAGGAGGAAATTTATTTTTGTTTGCAGTCTCTAATAACGATGTCTGGGCGATTAGCTTTGATTGTTATTTTATTATTATTATTATTATTATTATTATTATTATTATTATTATTTACTTATTTATTTATTTTCCTAATCTACTTTATAAATGCAATATTTTCATATACTTTGTGTTTGGAAACAATTCCTTTTCTTATTTATTTCCTTTTACTTTTCTTTCCCTTTTCCTTCCGTTATTTCTTTCATTATTTCGATATTTCTTTCGTCTTTATTTCTTCAGTTATGAATGTACGTGAGAGATTCATGGAAGATTGAAGTTTATAAACAGTAAATTCGACCATGCCAACCGAACAATCCTCAGTGGCCGGAACGGTTAAGGCACGTCAGGCTGTATGACGGTTCCGTGTAGGATACAGGTTCGAATCCTGTCGGAGGACGAATATTTTCTATGAAAATTTCTCGGACATTCAGGCCGGTAAATGTTATTTAATACTGTTTATTATGAACAGAGTATTTACTTAAAAAGAAGGTTAAATATAAAAATGCCTTTAAATATATATATATACATACATGTAAAAAAAAATATTAATAAAAACGATTTATTATCTTGGCTTGTCTGACGATTTTCTTTCTCTTCCTCCCCTTTTAACTTCTTCATTATATTTTATTTGTTTGGTCTTTCTCTTTTCTTTTTTTTAACTTTCCTTTTTATTCGTATTTTTCTTTCTTTTCTTCTTCTTTTCTAAACTACATTTAAAATGTTTACAATAGAGTGATTAAAATGACTTAGACTTTTACAAAAAGAAAACTCCTAAAATGCGGTATGAATAATTTGGGAAATTTATTGATACTCAAATAAATTCCTTTTAAAAACTAGGAGAAATAACATTTAACTAAAATCGCTTAAAAATAAATTAATCAAGCTACTTACATGTTAAATACTAGTTAAAAAAAACATAACGTGTAAGTTTTAGATAAACATATGTTACCCCCTACCAAAAAAATCAATATTATTTAATCCATTTAATTAATATAATACATCAATATATACATATGTGGCGATATAAGGATTTGATAATTAACCCTTTGAGCCCCTGACCACCGCTTTACCGGTGTTAGAGAAAATGACTTAATGCAAAGACACCGGTTGAACGGTGGGTAAAGCACTTGTAACTATTTTTATATCTACCGTGAAACATTACATACTAATTATTTGTGAATTTTGACTCAGAAGTTCAGGTGGAAGAGTTAAAATTGTTCGGGAACGCAGGGCCCAAAGGGTTAAACGATCCGAGGGCTGAAGAATGGCCCTTTGATTGGGCGTGGCAGCTGAAACCTATTGGAAGCTATATTGAAAAAGTAACTCCCTATTTTATATATGATGGACTCTGCCGTCTTGCAAAACTTATAGTTAGACGGGATTGTCCATCATAGATAAAATAGGGAGTTTCTTTTTCAAAGACCCTGAAAATATGGAGCACCTCGTCGTACTGGGAAGGCGGAGAACCGAGTTCGAATTCTAGTCGAGTTAAATACATTTTACTTACGTGGTAATATCATTGGGAAAGGTACCAATCTATATCTCCCCGACTCCAGCAGCCATGGGTAAATAGCAGGAAAGATTGCGACCTATAGCACTGGACGGCGAACGATTTAGGAAAACGCTCTAGAAGAACAACAACTCTGAATTTAAGACATGCGCAGAGACGTTTGGGGACTTATGGCATACAGTGCGGCAGTTCTTTATGGGTATTTACATTCTCTAATGTAAGGGTGCATTATAAATATTTATTGCTCTACTTTTGTATTGAGCCCTGTTTTAAATTGAGGTTTTGAACGTTGAAATTTTATTCTTCGTTCTTTTCCATTTGGACATATATATATCCTGGCTTGAGGCATTCGGAAGTCTAGTCGCACTGATGAGCTGTGATACAGCGAAACATTACTGTCTGTGAATGACATAATTTAGCTCTTGAAAATACATTTCAATTGAGCACTGTTGAGTGATAAGCTAATTCTATAAACAACAGCCACCTGCACTAATGTAAAGCTCTTCAGTAAAACGAATGGAGCACTTTGGCTGATTGGCATTTGTTTACATTTGTAAAAACAATACGCTAGATTTATTTGTGTAACTCTACCGAGTGAAGATAGCTCTGGCTGACACCAAATTAGTTGTGTTTCAATCCTGGCTTGAGGCATTCGGAAGTCTAGTCGCACTGAGGAGCTGTGATACAGCGAAACAGTACTGTCTGTGAATGACATATATATATATATATATATATATATATATATATATATATATATATAATCATAGCTTCACTTGATGTTGAAAACCTATTTACCAATGTCCCTGTTAGTGAAACTATTGACATAATTATAAGAAATATATACAGTAACTCATCTTTACCCCCACTTAAAATTAATCCTAATATATTACGGAAACTACTATTAGCTTGTACTACTGAAGTCCCTTTCTTAGATCATAATAATAATATATATATACAATGTGATGGTGTCTCTATGGGTTCAGTACTGGGTCTGACATTTGGCAATTTCTATATGTCGAACCTAGAAAATAAGATATTTACAGACTTTAAAAAACCATCCATCTATGTAAGATACGTTGATGATATTCTTATGTTAGTTGAAAATACAGATGAAATACTTCAACTACAAAAATGTTTCCAAAATAATTCTGTCCTCAAATTCACGTATGAACTCAATACTAATAATAAAATTCCTTTCCTTGACATATTGATATACACAAATAATAACAAATTTATAAAAAATTATATAAAAAAACTACTAGCATAAATTCATGTACACTTAACTACAAGAGCGAATGCCCATATTACTACAAAATAGCAATTATAAAAAATCTAATACACCGTGCAGAAACTAATTCATCCACAGAACAGATTTATTACAGTGAACTAAAGAATATAAAACAAACACTTGTTAATAATAGTTTTCCAAAATATATAATTGATGAACAAATAAGATGCTTTCTTAGAAATCTCAATACTAAGCAAATAGTACATAATACTGCTTCTACTAATCTCAAACATGTTAATCTCCTATATCGTAATCAAATGCATACTAATTATAAACAAGATGAAAATATACTAAAAAAATTAGTAAATACTAACATATCTACAACAGATCCTAGCAAAAAAAATTAAGTTAATTATATATTACACTAAATCTAGTATATCCAACTCAATTATTCGCAATGATTCTTCTCCCCCGGTTAGCGATTTGAAAAAACCAACATAGTTTACAAATTCAGGTGCCCTTTGGGAGATTGTATCTCCAACGAACTAAATAATATCTATGTTGGTCACCCACAAACTCGCTTTCACGACGCTTGACACTACATTTGAATGATAACTCTAACATTTTTAGGCATTTAAAACAACAGGCCTGGCCGCATACACAATTGAAAGATTACTTGTGGAGATTTCGTAGTTTATTTTGTTCAGGTTAGGTTTCAACTGTTTTATGTATATAGCTTCACGAATTTTTAGTTTTTGTTTATTGTTTTCATGTTTAAGTATAGTTGTGTTTTCAACGAGGATTTTCCGGAATTGTGTTATATGTAATATGTTATAAAATCACTACAAAAATAGCCATTTTCTTTCAACACTTCTGGTGCCTTATCAAGTGATGGTGTTGATATATAGAGTAAAGGATAAAACCCTTTATTCTATTATCACTTGTTAAGACGACAGAAGTGTTGAAACAAAATGGCTATTTTTGTCATGTTTTTATAACATATTTATGTTATAATTTTCGAATAAATAACTATATATATATATATATATATATATATATATATATATATATATATATATATAACACTTTTACAGCAGCATTGCCTCGCTCTGTTTTTTTTACAAATACTTGGCCCTGATCTGTCATCTCGTCTGCAGTCGCTCTCTCACAGACGCGCCGTTGCCTCGCTCTGTCTTTTTTACAAATACTTTCACGGTAATTGCTCTGATGAGCTGCTTTCGCTGGTTCCCAGGCCAAATGAATTTAAACGTCCTACGAGGCTGGCATCCCGTTCCCACCCCTTCACCGTTGAAACTGTTAGATGTAGACGTCTCTTCTACTCCAATAGCTTCAAGTCTCGCACATCTCGCCTGTGGAACTCCCTTCCTTATTCCTGTTTCCATGACAAATATAATCTCCAACTATTTAAGTGTAACGTCAATCGACATCTCCAGTTGCCTTGATCTATCCACTTCCCTTCTCCACATCCTTTCACCTTTCATTCCTATCTACACTCGCTCCAAATCTTCTGTAACTCCCTTGCCCTGATCGATCCACTATCTTTCTCCACATCCTCT
>OZ038513.1:74456680-74476680 GCA_964036315.1 Acanthosepion esculentum
TGCACACAAGGCCAAGACGACCCAGCCGTGGTTACTCAACCATGTTCCTCACCACTACTCGCCGGACTTGTGGCCGCCCTTCTCACTCGACTGTAACCCCCTTGACTATTTCTTCTGGGGCGTGATCGAGGCCAAGACCAACAAGCACGCCCACAACACGATCGACTCTCTGAAGGCTGCCATCGTGGAGGCGTTTGCCGCTATGGACAAGTACATGGTCGCCAAAGCGTATGACTCATTTCGCCCGCGACTTGTGATGGTCGTCGCCGCCTCCGGCGGTTACATTGAAAAATAATGTAGTATATAAATCTAACTGTCGGGTCTCTGCATATAAAACTTTTGTTCTTATAGCCTATTTTCTGTATATATACTTTAGTATATATTAAATTTGAAAGAGCTAAATATATCCTTTGCGTTGTAGTTATTGGTTCGGACTTTATGATGTCATTTGCGGCTGCGTGCCATTGGAAATTGCTTGGCGTGCCACGTCTGGTACGTGTGCCGTATGTTGCCGGTATAGGAGATCCTGTAGTTTTTTGTTGGCCGAGACATCAAAGTTATGTGACTCCAGACAAAACTGAACTTCATTCAGTAGATATTAATTTCATTGTTTAAATAAATCACAAGGATATCTCAAGTGTAATAGCTATATCTTATTATTATAAAGGTTATACTTTGAATCTATATTCCTAGTTTTTGTTTAACCGTGAATGCAATAGTTATTAGTCGAAATTATGTGGCCACTGACAAATACGACTTCGATCTCTTAGCCTGCAAATATTAATTTCACTGTTTAGATAACAAATAAAACAAGCAAAGTCGTCTCAAACACATGTACTCACTAAAATATATACGAGGGTCATTCAATAAATAAGGTGAATTTTTCGGTATTCTAATACAGATAAAAGCTTACTTTTTTTTTCAGCGTAGTCTCCCAGCACTGTCACACACTTTTCCCATCTGTGCACAAGCTTCCGTATTCCCTCAGCGTAAAAATCTTTGGACTGATGTCTCAGCCAGTCGCTCTCAACACTTTTCACTTCATCGTCACTTTTAAACTTCGTGCCTCTCGTGAACGCTTTCAAGGGACTAAACAGGTGAAAGTCTGAAGGGGCAAGGTCTGGGCTGTAAGGAGGATGAGGGAGCTGTTCCCAGCCCAGCTCGTTGATGGTCTGCACCATTTGGGCTGTTGTGTGAGGCCTTGCGTTGTCATGATGCAAGATGACTCCTTCTGACTGATGACCCCTGCGTTTGTCCCAACAGATAAGCTCAAAGTCCTTGTAATGTCATCCACTGTCACCCTTCTGTCAGACTGAATGAGGTCATTGACTGATTCGATCACCTCAGGCGACCTCACTTCTGTAGGCCTCCCAGGCCTGGCTTCATCCTCAACACTGCTCCGTCATTCTTTAAACAATTTAGCCCACTTGTAGAGATTTGTTTTGGCTGAACATGTGGCACCATACACAGTTGACATTCTCCTATGAATTTCAACTGGTTTGCACCCTTCAGCAACCAAAAACTTGATAACTGACCGCTGTTCAATCCTGGAGCATGCTTCTTGGTCGGCCATCTTTGTTAATCGCCAAAACTCTCAATTTTTTTTTTAATCTGCAAAAGAAATTAAATCCATGTGAAAAAGAAGTAATACAAAAATAAAAAAAGAGTAATCTTCTATCTGTATTAGAAGTCCTTATACCGAAAAATTCACCTCATTTATTGAATGACCCTCGTATATATTTTTTTGTAATAACAAATAATTTCCGACTGAAATAAAATCTGTTACATGTTGATTCTAAGACGGAAGCTATTGAAAACTAGAAGTGATATTTTGATAATAATGCAAGCATGTATTCTTGACAGAAAAATTAACAATATCTTATCAAGTAATTTTTGTTATATTGATTTGACAAACGAAATGCAAATACAGCTGCTCTATGAAAATAGACATAAAATTCAATGACAGCAAGGATCAACGACAAGTTTTACGTTAATAATTTGTGTCGTCTTTTCTATTGCTTAAGAAAAGCCACAGATCCCTGTAAAGAAAGGGGAATAATACTTTTATGTTTAAATAACAACGCATATTTCAGGACCGATTAAATTATACATCCTTCTTTGGATTTCGTAACGTTCAACTCGTACAAGATTCAAGAGCCCCTCAAGGCAGAGAGAGTGCATTGTTGTATCAACGTAAGAAAACTCAAGAAGTAAACTTATGTAGCAATGCAAGAAAGGTAACAAAAGAAAGATAACGATAGAAAGGCGCTTGATGTTTATATCTCCATTTCGTAACTTCCTTCTTGGCCTTTTTCTCTTGCTGATGGCCATACTCTCTGTCTTATGGCAGTTGATTGTCAGTCCTTTTTTCTCGCATTCTTCTACTCCTCCATCTAGGAAATCCCAGAGTTTTCTATTGGCCTACAGATCAAAATTAGCTCTCGGACACTAGGCATTAATTTCATTGTTTAAATAAAAATACAAGAATGTCTCACGTGTAATCACTATATCTTATTACTATAAACATCATAATTTGAGTCGATAACCTAGGCTTATTTCTAACCGTGAAAGCAATATATATAGACCGAGAGATCGAAATTATGTGATCCCTGACAAAAAATAGCCAATAAATACTAATTTTCCTGTTTAGATAAAAAAAAAACAAGGAAAATTGACTCAAATACGTGTACCCACTAAAAAACATATTTTTATTTTTGTAATAACGAATAATTTCCGACTGAAATAGAATCCGTTACTTGTTGACTCTAAGACGGAAGCTACTGAAAACTTGAAGTGATGTCTTGATAATAATGCAAGCAAGTATTCTTGACGAAAAAATAAACACTATCTAATCAAGTAATTCTTTTATTATATTGATTTGATAAGCTAAATGCA
This sequence comes from Acanthosepion esculentum, assembly GCA_964036315.1. Classification (NCBI taxonomy): domain Eukaryota; kingdom Metazoa; phylum Mollusca; class Cephalopoda; order Sepiida; family Sepiidae; genus Acanthosepion; species Acanthosepion esculentum. The sequence continues at coordinate 74,459,576 of OZ038513.1, forward strand.
AATACAGATTTACTAGGAAAATAGACATAAAATTCAATAACTGCAGCGATCAACGAAAGGATTTAGGTTACTGCCTTATTTCGTTTTTTCTATTGTTTCAGAAAAGCCACAAACCCCTGTGAAGAAAGGTAAATAATACATTTCTGTTTAAATAACAACACATATTTCAGTATGTTTTAAATGTCGTAAAGATTTTTGTTTCTTTTATAATTTCAGAGTTAAATTTAAAGGTCGATGATTTCGAAATTATTTTTTTAAATCTCTGTATAAACGTTAGAATAAACTTTTTTTATTTATTAATTAACGTATTTACTGAACAAAGTCATTGAAACAAAGCAAGTTCAGTCGACCAATGATGACAATTCCAGAACAACGTAACTATAAACAATTTTTTCTATCATCTGCCAGCCGCAATGATGGAGAAAGCATTACCTCGAACCATCGCCAGTGAGACACGCTGCAAGAGCCACTCCGTTTCGCGAGGCTCGTTCCTTAATCGAGACGCAATCGCGCCAATCCTCCGAAGGAACGCCATCGAACAAAGGCCAATAACCCCTGAAGTCTCCACTGCCACAGGAGTAAAAAAAAATCTATCAGCAAGAGAAGAATATTTAGCTATTTTTTTTATCTCTGCGTCCCGGGCGACGGACACCGGCTCAACGGCGGACCTGATCAAATTACTGGCCGAAAATGTATCCGCAGAGTTCGCATCCCAAATCAACGACGTACCCATTTTAAAAGGGAAAATGGTAATGCCATTCGGCCGCTTTCCATCATGACAGTCGAGGCCTACGGGTTCGATTTGGGAAGGGAACCCAGCTGCATCCAAACCTCTTTTGATGATGTCGTTAATTGCTGCATGCCGTGGAAAGCGGCCGGCACTACGACGACAGGAGAGGGGATGCAAACCAAACTCATCGATGGAGGCTCCACATCTGCATCAGTGACGCTCACATAATTTGAGTCCAAGACGGATCGCGACTCCGACCCGAGTGCACTCATCATCTAGAAGGGTACCGGTAGATGAAGAGGGCACTGCGTTGAGCCAGGCGCCACTACTAGGTTGTGAAGCAGATAGTAGACAGGCGAGGCGATGCTGATCCAGAGAGAGCCTCAAATTAGTAAAGTTAGAATTATTCTTTTCTTTCTCTACAGTGCATAAAAGTTGTTTTACAGCAGTAGGTGCTCCTCACTTAGAGCCTTGTGTCAGACTAAGCTTAAGGAGTCGAACTGCGAAGAAATGATTAGCGAATCCGTTCAACAAGAAATTACTACTTTTTAAAATCAAAGCAGAATGGAAATACCATGGGTAGGCAGGAGTTTACCGGCAATGAAAGAGAGCGAAAAGACTTAAATGCCTTCGGTATATCTATAGCCACAGCTCGAGTTTCGCTGTTATTATCACTGGCATGATAGTGATTTTCCAAGCGTAGCTTTGGTGTGGCACAAGGCCAAAAGTAAGGGGCACCCAGTGAGGATCGAACTCACTAGTCAGTCGTAATTGTTCTAGCCATTTTCTAACCACTACACCACCTCGAGGTTCCCTATCAAGAGCTTGATATACATATTCAGTGATGTGTGTTGTAAAGTTTTTTTTTTTTGTTTCTGTTACAATTTCAACGTTACATTTGAAGGTCGATGATTTTGTAATTGTCTTTTAAATCTCAGTATCAACTTGAAGTGATGTTTTGATAATAATGCAAGCAGATATTCTTGAGTGAAAAAATGAACGGAATCGAATCAAGTCGCTTTTATGATAATGATCTGAAAAGCTAAATGCAAATTCGACTGCCGAGATTTCACTATTAAAATAGACGTAAAAGTCAGTCATAGCAACTGTCAAAGGTTAAAGGTTAACGGCTTGCGTCGTCATCCCGATTGTTTCAGAAAAGCCACAAATTCCCTAAAATTTAAAATAGCATAATATCACGTGACAAACGAAGAAAGAACCAATGAGAAAAAAAATAGTTTTCAATGTTAGATTTATTAATACAGTGTAACCCGGATATAAGAGAAACCCGGATATAAGTGAGATTTTCTATGGTCCCAAATTAGAGCCTGTGTTAATGTATATATAATAGACCAAACCCGGATATAAGATAAACCCGGATATAAGAGAGATTTTCTCTGGTCACAAATTAGAGCCTGTGTTAATGTATATATAATAGACCAAACCCGGATATAAGATAAACCCGGATATAAGAGAGATTTTATCTGGTCCCAAATTAGAGCCTGTGTTAATGTATATATAATAGACCAAACCCGGATATAAGATAAACCCGGATATAAGAGAGATTTTCTCTGGTCCCAAATTAGAGCCTGTGTTAATGTATATAAAATAGACCAAACCCGGATATAAGAGAAACCCGGATATAAGAGACTTATTCTCCGGTCCCGACAACTCTCTTATATTCGGGTTACACTGTACATATGTTCCGTGTCATTTCCTCTTTAGCCAGCTTACCCTGAATATGCATTTAGGTGAAACCTAGGAAGGTAGTTCCTGGCGCTTTAGGATTATTTTATCACTTGGCTCTACTTGGCGTACTGAGCCTTATCTTAGTTACACGCTTGGTTTTACAGTGTAACCCAGATATAAGAGAGTTGTCGGGACCGGAGACGAATATCTTATATCCGGGTTTCTCTTATATCCGAGTCTCTTATATCCGGGTTACACTGTATTTTTTTATTATTCTTTGGGCTGGAAGTTTAACGATTTCTTCACCCTGTTTGAATGTTTCTGTTTCTTTCGTTTTTCTCCATTTTTTTTTCCTCGGATACCAATTTGTTTTGATATAATTTCAAATTGTACCATCCTAGTTTGTTTGTTTTTTCTTTTTTTCTTAATAAAACAATTATGTATAATTATTAGTAAAATTAGTAAAAAATTAGGTATAATTATTTAGTAAAATATATATATAGATAAATGGATTGAGACAATCTACTCTCACCTCCATTCTTCGGCTATGCGCGTTTCTGTGTTTTCGGACCGGCCCGGGAATTGTGGGTGTGGTTGGTAGCGACGACTGCCTTACAAACAATTCCGGGCCGTTCCGAGCTGATCTCACCTGACTAGGTCGCTGCCCCTACTCGGAAAAAATAACCAGCAAGCGAAATGCGTGCTAACGTTATATAGGAAAATCTTTTCCGATAACAATGATTGATGACTTCCTCTACCTACCCAGGCCCCAGAAAATGAAAGTTCACAATGACCAAAATCATTATCTCTATATTTCCGTAAATTTTATTATATTCCAGGTGACCTTATTGTTGAGAAAACCTAAGTAATGGTAAGTATACAAATTGCAAACGACTGTCGCAGAAAAAGGAATATCTTAATTTTGCTTCTTGGTCATATGGTGTGTGTATTCAAAGTCTTTCTGTAAAAATAACTGAATTCTTCGGACGTTCAGTAAATAAATCTCAAAATCTTGGGGATTAACACAAAACAAATTTTTTTGTTACTTTGTCTCATACATTATTTGTCTTAAACCTTATTTTCTGTGACCGTACACATTCGCTACAGATAGAAGTATTGTAAACAAAACGTTCGAATTCTAAGTTCTCTGGAATCCAAGGAATTCTGGCAAAACATTAATCGTCTTTTTCTAAACTTTGGGAAGTGGATAGGGTTGGGTATCGAGGTTTTTGATCAATTTTACTGAAATCTTTTTCGTTAAATCTGGGTTTGATTCTGCTAGGATCTGTTCCTAATTCCATTTTATTATTTTAAAACACATTTTAACGCTTTTAGCTTTTACCACTAATATTATACACACACACACACACACACATATATATATATATATATATATATATATATATATATATATATATATATATATATATATATATATATGATGAAAATGTGGAAAAGACAGAGCAAAATCCGAATATGTGAGTTTACTGTTTTTATTTTGTTTTTTGTTTTGCTGTCAACGTCAGACGTTTCGGTCTAATAGACCATCTTCAGGACATGGTTATTGGAGACATATTTATATTAAATTTACTAGTCAGGACTAGTCAGAAAGAGAAAAAATGAAATTTCAGTTTTTCTGTTTCTGACTAGTCCTGTATCTATCGTCTCTTCATTTTAACTTAAATTTAATATAAATATTTCTCTAATAAACATGTCCTGAAGATGGTCTATTAGACCGAAACGTCTGACGTTGACAGCAAAGCAAAAAACAAAATTAAAAAAAACAGTAAACTCACATATTCGGATTTTGCTTTGTCTTTTCCACATTTTCATCATACCGTCGGATCTACATCCACATATTTGCTTACATATATATATATATATATATATATATATATATATATATATATATATATATATATATATATATATATATATATATATATATATATATATAATCCATTGTTTGTTCAACTGCAAAGAAATAGGTTCACTGTGCGAGGCCATTTTTCTCTCCAGAATCTACCTTACCATTCGTCTATGCCTAGAATATTGCTGCAACATATTGCCCGGTGCCCCTGCTATTTATCTTGCCTTCCTCCATAAAATCCAAAGAAGAATCAGCAATATTATAGGTCCTGATCTGGTGGCTCTGTTTCATTCACTTTTCCACTGCCGTAAGCTGGCCTCCCTGTATCTTTTCTAGAAATAATTTTATGGTCATTGTTCGGTTCAGTCCTCAGCTATGGCTCCTTTTTTAAAAATTGAAACGCGGTTCTAGACTGCCGTCGAGATCTCGTCAATTTCCAGCTGTAAGGCTAGATGTAGCCGTAAGTTCTCTACTAATAGTTTCTTTTCTCTCACTTCTCGCTTGTGGAACTCCCTCACGGCTCCATGCTTTCCAGCCAACATTAATGTACAAAAAATTTAAATACCATGTCAATCGCTATCTACTGTTCTCCTGATTACTCTGTTCTCCTCACCCTCATTAATAATGTTTCTGTTCTTAATTCTTCCACACCATGTAACCACTTGTGTCTTAGTGGTTTTATCGCCTTGCATAGGGTGAAACCGAAAAAATTACAACTTTGATGTGGAAAACGTTGTTCTAATGAAAGTGGAATATGTATTACTTAGAGAAGGGTCCACTGAAATTGTTATAATCCATGAGTCATCTCCGATTAATAAACGACCCGCCTATTTCAGTTTATCTTTCCACGCCTTAATAATTTTTACTGAAACGATGTGGCGAACGTAAATCAGGAAAAATAAAATATACAGAGGATAAATTAGTTAGAAACTTAATTATGTAAGGAGATATTTCAGGTAATCATTAATCGGAAAGACACTTTTCGTTTCGCTAGTGTAGATCTTACTTTTCTGTTGAAAACAGTTAATGGTTTTTACGGTGAGATTCCCCTTGGACATGGTCCAGGAGTCACTCGACGTAGACGGCTACAAAGTAAAAAGCACACTTTGCGTGGATAGGCAAGGAAAATAACTGTTAACCCTACACTTAAACAGATTTGAATTTTAGAAACCTTGGGAGTCGGTTCCACAGAATTGTGGTTCACGGGATACTCGAGGAAGCTGTTTCTCACCAATAGAATACGAAGCTGATTTAAAACCATAAACCTAACTTCTCGAATAAAACTTAGTCTAGATTAATTAATCCCAATAATTCTGAGCTAGGTATAATTTCCAAAAATAACTGACAAACTACTAATTAAAACCGGTGCCAATCTTTGGAAAGATTCATTACATATCATCAAATGGTTCAATAATATGGAGTGTAAAAAGAGAACAACTTTTATTAAGTTCGATATCATTGATTTTTATTCATCTATCACCAGAGATCTCTTAAATGGTTGCATAAATTTTGCTAAAAACAACATGGACATATCTAATGGGAGCGTTTGATTCGGCCCAAGTGGCTGATCAAACAAACCAAAGTTAACCAAAATGGATGGTCTTAAATGTTATGGAAACAATATCAACAAAATAATGAGTGAATTCAACCCTTGAACGGGTTCAACCTTTCTGGTAAAAATATCGACAAGAAAAAGAATGAGATTAAATGAAACAAAAAGCTCGCTACCAAATTTTATATGTAGACACCTTTTCTTACAAATTATAAAACTTAGGTTGCATGCAGTCTATATATTCTAAAATGTTATGAAAACTGCCACATCTGGTCTGGTGCTTTTGCTATGTATTTAGAGATTCTTGATGAAATCCAAAGAATAATCTGCAATGTTATTGATCCTGACCTGGCATCTCGGCTTCAGTCACTTTCCCTCCGCTGTAATGTTTCTTCTCTTTATCCATGCATTGAATATTGCTTCCACATCTGGTCGGGTACTTCTGCTAAATATTTAGAGATTCTTGATAAAATCCAAAGAAGAATGTGCTATGTTATTGGTCCTGACCTTTTCTAGAACTATTTATATGGTAATTATTCTGAATAATTTCCAAAATGGTACCTGGATTTTATTAATTTAAACGCAATACTAGATTGACGACAAGTCCTTATCACTTTTTCAATTGAAATAGCTAAATGTAACCGTAAGTTCTATGTTAACAGTTTTTCCTACCACACTTTTTGCTTGTGGAACTCTCTACCGGCTTCTTGACTCCAAGAGAAATTTGATCTTAAATGATTTAGATGCAAAGTCAAAAGTTATCTTAGGTCTCCTTAATTCTTGTTCGTTTACTCTTCTCTCTCCTTAACAGATGTTTTTGTTCTCATATTCTCTCGCACACAGTAACCCGTTACATCTTAGTGGCTTTACTGCCTTTCTTGGGGTGAAATGTTAACAAAATCAAAAAATACTAGATGAACAAAGCGATGACTAAATTTAAGTCTTTAATGAGTCCAAACTTTTTGAACTTTTTTTAAGTGGATACAAATAACGTGAAACCAAGTTAATGAAAAAATAAGTGAACATTTAATTTTACTTATTGCTATATGTTCTCTCTCTCGTTCCTTCCCTCCCTCTCTCTCTCTCTCTCTCCCTCTTCCTTGATTTTTCTCTCTTTCTCTTTCTCGCTTTCTTTCTTTATTTCTCTCTTTTTCTTTCCCGCTCTCTTTCTTTCTCTTTCTCCTCTCTCTCTCACTCCCCTCTCTTTTCAAATTATTTCTCTCTCCCTCTCTTTATACTGATCACTATAAATTCTCTCTTTCTACCTCTCTTCATATTGATCACTATAATCTCTCTGTTTCTCTCCCGCTTCATATTCATTATTATAATCCCTTTCTTTCCTTCTCTCTTTACATTGATCACTATAATCTCTCTCTTTCTCTTCACTTAATATTGATCACTATAATTGCTCTCTTTCCCATCGATGCACATTGATCGCTATAATCTCTTTCTTCCACCCTCTCTTGATATTTATCACTATCATCTCTCTCTTTCTCTCACTCTTAATATTGATCACTATAACTGTCTCTTTCCACCTCTCTTCATATTGATCACTATAATCTTTCTCTCTTTCCTCTCTCTTCATATTGATCACTATAACCTCTTTCTTCCACCCTCTCTTGATATTTATCACTATCATCTCTCTCTTTCTCCTTCTCTTCTTATTGATCACTATAATCTTTCTCTCTTTCCCCTCTCTTCATATTGATTACTATAACCTCTTTCTTCCCGCCTCTCTTGGTATTTATCACTATAATCTCTCTCTTTCCCCCTCTCTTGATATTTATCGCTATGATTTCTCTCTCTTTCTCCTTCTCTTCATATTGATCACTATAACTGTCTCTTTCCACCTCTCTTCTTATTGATCACTATAATCTTTCTCTCTTTCCCCTCTCTTCATATTGATCACTATAACTGTCTCTTTCACCCTCTTTTCTTATTGATCACTATAATCTTTCTCTCTTTCTCCTCTCTTCATATTGATCACTATAACCTCTCTTTCCCCCTCTCTTGATATTTATCACTATAATCTCTCCCTTTCTCTCACTCTTCATATTGATCACTATAACTGTCTCTTTCCCCCTCTCTTCTTATTGATCACTATAATCTTTCTCTCTTTCTCCTCTCTTCATATTGATCACTATAACTGTCTCTTTCCACTTCTCTTCTTATTGATCACTATAATCTTTCTCTCTTTCCCCTCTTTTCATATTGATCACTATAACCTCTCTTTCCCCCTCTCTTGATATTTATCACTATAATCTCTCCCTTTCCCCCTCTCTTCTTATTGATCACTATAATCTTTCTCTCTTTCCTCTCTCTTCATATTGATCACTATAACCTCTTTCTTCCACCCTCTCTTGATATTTATCACTATCATCTCTCTCTTTCTCCTTCTCTTCATATTGATCACTATAACTGTCTCTTTCCACCTCTCTTCTTATTGATCACTATAATATTTCTCTCTTTCCCCTCTCTTCATATTGATTACTATAACCTCTTTCTTCCCGCCTCTCTTGATATTTATCACTATAATCTCTCTCTTTCCCCCTCTCTTGATATTTATCGCTATAATTTCTCTCTCTTTCTCCTTCTCTTCATATTCATCACTATAACTGTGTCTTTCCCCCTCTCTTCTTATTGATCACTATAATCTTTCTCTCTTTCCCCTCTTTTCATATTGATCACTATAACCTCTCTTTCCCCCTCTCTTGATATTTATCACTATAATCTCTCCCTTTCTCTCACTCTTCATATTGATCACTATAACTGTCTCTTTCCCCCTCTCTTCTTATTGATCACTATAATCTTTCCCTCTTTCCTCTCTCTTCATATTGATCACTATAACCTCTTTCTTCCACCCTCTCTTGATATTTATCACTATCATCTCTCTCTTTCTCCTTCTCTTCATATTGATCACTATAACTGTCTCTTTCCACCTCTCTTCTTATTGATCACTATAATCTTTCTCTCTTTCCCCTCTCTTCATATTGGTCACTATAACCTCTCTCTTTCCCCCTCTCTTCATATTTATCGCTATGATTTCTCTCTCTTTCTCCTTCTCTTCATATGGATCACTATAACTGTCTCTTTCCCCCTCTCTTCTTATTGATCACTATAACCTCTCTCTTTCCCCCCCTCTCTTGGCATTTATAATGTTTGTTTATTTCACTCTCTATTTGTATTTATATTTCGTAATATTTTTTTGCAGATGGCGCTGAACAGGAAACAACATATCTTCTTTTACTTCATTATGTCAGGCACCAAAGTAGCGTCCGGTTGGGCGGATATTGTAACGATTAGCAGCTCCAAAAGGGACACCGGCGAGCCGAGTTCGAATGCCTTATATTCACTTTCGTACAACTTTCCTTTAGAACAGCCATTCTCAACCTTTTCTCCATCACTGACCCCCTCGGCTTTTATGTATTTATCCATTTACCCCCTACTCCCATACAAAAAATTCATAGCCATCATAAAGCATTGATGAATTATTTTTTAAATTATCAGGTACTTCAATTATTTACACCCCGACTATATAATTTTTTACCCGCAAGGGGTAAATTTACCCCTGGTTGAGAACCTCTGCTTTAGAAGGATACAAATACATATCCTGCATCTTTGGCTTAAATAGGAAGGCAATCTATTTTCTCTAGCTTTGGTTGGCAACCAGTCTAGTAGAACATTAATCCTGTATAAATAAATAAACCCGAATAGGTTTGGGTCCTGTCACTAGACACGGCTACAGTAGATGTGTTGCTCCAACAACGCCAATGGGTTACAGGAATCGTGCGTACAAATTAACATTTTTAGAGAGATTTTTAATTTAGATACCGATATAACGATATATTTCTAGCTTCACTTTCCTTCCAGAAAAGATTACAATAATCGGGTGACAGAACTAATTTCGACTCGATGATAATTTGTAGTTCAAGCATTGCGTTCAGTTTCTAATAAAAAATTTCCCGAATAGTTCCATTTAGGTTTAAATGTACATACTAAATTCGAAAATAACAAAGAAATCTTCATAAAATCTACCGTTTTTGAGTTATCGACAATAAAAGTTCGGACTCATTCGCGTCGAAGTTAAAAGAAATTTCGCACCGCGATAAATCTGTTCAAGTTCCTTTCTCTAAAGTGTTGAATTTTGGGTCGAGATGATTAGTAAAAAACCTGAATGTCAGCCGGAATTCGATTATAAACACAGGCGTGTAAATGAAGGTCGAACTCTGTCAAAACAGATGAGCCCCTGGCTTTAATTTAATTTGCATATTTGTTCGTCAAATATTAATTATATCAATCCAAGAAAGTATTTAGAAAATAAGAGGATGTCTAAGATTTTTAAAAATAGTAAATATAAAATACCATGCACTGACAATGACCACCAAAATCATGGTCTTCCGGGCAGTAGTCCTCTCCACCCTTTTATACGCTTGCGAAACATGGACCCTATATAGAAGCGAGGTAAAAATGCTAGAACGCTTCTAGCAACTGAAACTAAGGCAAATCCTCAACATCTCTTGGGAGAGCTACACTACCAACACAGAAGTGCTGAACAGAGTCTCAGTGAGCAGCGTCGAGGCCACCATTATCCATCACCGCCTCCGCTGGGCAGGACACGTCCACAGGATGGATCCTTCCAGCCTCCCAAAGAAAATCCTATATGGCGAGCTGGCCATCGGGACTAGACCACAAGGAGCACCCAAAATGCGCTACAAAGACCAACTAAAGCGCACCCTGACACTTACCAACATTAGCTCGTCCTCGTGGGAAGAAACTGCCAGGGACCGAATAATTTGGAAGAGATCAATACGTGATGGCATCGCGGACTTCGAGGAAAAGAGAGGGAGAATGAAGAGGCAAGACGACGAAGGAGGAGAGAGCGATGTGAACGATCCCGTCCCCCTCCCCTCCCCTGTGAGCATTGTCCGCGACTATTCCACCACCGACTGGGCCACGAAAGAAATGTCAAACATAAACATCAATCGCGAAGATAGGACTCATGACAGAACCCGATACTCGGACACGACTGGGAGCCGACGACGACGACGAAATATAAAAAAACTAACAGAAGAAAGAAATAATCTGCCAATGAAAATAAATCAGCAAATATAAACATTTTTTGTTTACTTATCTCTCGTATCTATGTTTTTAATTTTATAGGCGCGTGTCCTTGTCGTGCCGATATGAATTTACTTAAATTTACTGTTCTGCTTGTAAAAAATACAGGGAATATTTTTAAAGTTTTGTAGGATTATTTTTCCTTAAACCTTCTCCAAAACACGGCATTTGTCACAATCTACAAATATTAATTTTTTTATCATTTTATAACTGGGATCCTGTTCATAATATAAATACAGAGTTATCTGTACTTTATTTTTATTAACATAGCACAAGTTTGAGACTGTGATTAGGTCATTGGTAACTTCATACTATTCTGAATTTTGCAAAAGAATAAGATCACGAATAGACAATATTGGATAGCAGAAAGTTCTGGAGGAGGACAATACTAAAATCAAAAATCGTGGAGAAAACAATAGGAAATCACGACATTATCTTCCCCAAGTAACCATAACATTCAAAGAAGCAGACGACACTAGTATTTACTCCTGCCTCAAAAACAAATCGAGTGTCTCTGACCAAACTAACCTGGCCGTTTGTTTCGAAAAGGACCGCCAATCGCTTGTGGACTGGGGCAGGAATTGACTGGTTATCTTTAATGCCTCAAAAACAAAACTGCTCTCTATTACTCACCACAGAGAACCATCCCTGCCCCCCATTAGAATGTCTGATGCTCAACTCCACGAGAGCACCTCTTTGCGACTGCTCGGTCTTACACTGTCTGCTGACCTGAGATGGAACAAATACATTGAGTCAATAGCTTCGTCCACCGCAAGAAAAGTTGGCTCCCTGTGCCGCTCCAGGAAATTATTCTCGCCGGAGTCGATCCTTCAAATCTACAAATCAACCATTCTCCCTTGCATGAAGTATTGCTGCGATATATGGCCTGGAGCCCCTTCTGTTTGTCCCAAGGTCCTTGATAAAATCCAGAGACGGATATGCCCTGACCTGGCATCTCGTCTGCAGTCGCTCTCTCACAAATGTGCCGTCGCCTCTCTCTGTCTTTTTTACAAATACTTTCATGTTAACTGCTCCGATGAGCTGCTTTCACTGGTTTCCAGACTTCATGAATTTAAGCATTCTACTAGGCTGGCATCACGCCCACACCCTTTCACTGTCTAAACTGTTAAATGTAGTCATATCTTCTACTCCAATAGCTTCATGTCTCGCACCTCTCGCCTGTGGAACTCCCTCTCCTTTTCGTGTTTCCCTGATAGCTATAATCTCTAACTATTCAAATGTAATGTCAATCGACATCTCCAGATGCCTTGATCTATCCCCTATCCTTCTCTTCATCCTTTCCTCTATCACTCCTCTTTGCTCTCGCCACAACTCTCTGTAACCCCTTACATGCTAGTGGCTTCCCGCTTTCCTTAGGGTCAAACGCTTAAAATACATACATACATACATATATATATATATATATATATATATATATCGATTTAGTTTACGAAAAAACTAGGTAATCCGTATGGTTAGACCCAAGGAGGATAAAATCCAGAGAGCTCAATGTAAATCAGAGCTAATAATTTAAATAAAAATAAAAACAGACGACTTTAAGGTTCCGTGTAATAAATTATTTCACCAAAGCCCTTTTAAAGGGCCGCGGATCATCAGTCTTTACTTCCAAAGGTTGAAACGAAAAATGAAAAGAAATTTACACATTTCTGACGGGCAGTACTAAACATATGTAAATTAACGAAGTGAATCCACTACGAGAGGGACCTTTATTTTTTTTAAGGTCGTAGGGGATCATGGAGCGCTACAGGTCGTTGTTTTATCGTCTGGTAGTGGAAATTTTATATGCGTAATTTTAGTAACGTCTGATATGAGTAAACGACTAGATATTTTATACGTAAAATAATAATAATAATAAACAAATGCTCATTTACTTCCATCCAATTAAAACCTGCCGTTTTGAGGGTATGTGGATTCAGGTCGTTCTTCAAACGTTCGTTATTTTTTCTTGCGCGTATATGAGATATAAAATCTCTTCCCTCATAGATCGGGCGTTTATATAGATTTCAGCTACCGATTGTCTTATGTGTGTATATCTTATATATATATATATATATATATATATATATATATATATATATATATATATGTATATGTGTGTGTGTGTGTATGTGTGTGTGTGTGTGTGTGTGTGTGTGTGTGTGTGTGTGTGCGTGTGTGTGTGATGGCTTCATCACCTTGTTTATGTTGGTGCATCTATATATAGGATTTGATGCCCGATTCAGAACGTGGTAGTTTGGGGGTTACCTTGTCGTCCTCATCTTTGTTGCCATAATCACGACGTTTAAGCCGTTGTAAACTCTGTCCTTCTTCAGGACATGTATCTATTTCTGAGATGAGGTATGGTTATTATTTACACTATTTTACTATTGTCCTCATCTTTGTTGCCATATTCACGCCGTTTCGGCCGTTGTACACTCCGGTCTTCTTCAGGATATGTCTCTATATTTTAGATAAGGTATTGTAATTATTTACACTGTTTACATTGTTCAGACTGTTGTCCTTATCTTTGTTGTCATATTCACGACGTTCCAGCCGTTGTAAACTCCGTCCTTCTTCAGGATCTGTCTCTATTTATGAGATGAGGTATTGTGATTATTTACACTATTTTACTACTGTCTTCATCTTTGTTGCCATATTCACGACGTTTCGGCCGTTGTACGCTCCGGCCTTCTTCAGGATATGTGTCTATTTTTTAGATGAGGTATTGTAATTATTTACACTATTTACATTTTTCGGACTGTTGTTCTCATTTTTGTTGCCATATTCCCGACGTTTCGGCCGTTGTACGCTTCAGCCTTCTTCAGGTGATTTACAACAGTCGCAACAAGGTAAATAGTGTTAGAATACCTCATCTCAGAAATATAGACAGAAATATGCACATATATACATTTTCTTAGATAATTGATAATTTATTCCTTGTGGAAACGTCAACGAGAGATCTATGCTTTTGTTGTTAATGGCACCAATTTCTGAAACGGGAGAATCCGTTAACGGGGAAGATTAACGAAAGAAAAAAAAAAGAATGTAACGCGTGGTGCGATTCTTTCAATCCGTTTTCCTGGCATCTTCAGCAAAGTCCAAGCGTAAAAATCACTCACATAATAATTCATAATTACCTGCATTTGCCAATTATAGAAGCGGGTTTGTCATTTAGGAAGACGAGAAAATGTCTTTTGCTATTAATTTCATTTGAAATTAGGCCTGCTCTTTTATAATCCTCTCGAGCTATTTACCTTTCCTTTTTATATCAAACGCCCACATACAATTTGTAACTATTTATTTAATCCAATGGTTACATATCTATCTGTCTATCTATCTGGAAAGCAAACTTATCATCATTTCAAATCTATCTATCTAGTCAAGACTATTTATCTATTTGAATTTATCTATCTATCTATCTAACTATCTATCTATCTATTCCCGTTTATTTCATGTATTTATTAAACATTATTCAACTCTCTTTATCTATTAAAATCTACCTAAATATATATATGTGTGTGTGTCCATTTTCTATCTATCTATCTATCTATCTATCTATCTATTCCCGTTTATTTCATGTATCAAACACTATTCAAGTCTCTTTATCTATCAAAATCTACCTAAATATATGTGTATGTCCATTTTCTATCTATCTATCTATCTATCTATCTATCTATCTATCTCATTCCGTCCATTATCTATCTATCTATCTATCTATCTATCTATCTATCTATCTATCTATCTATCTATTTCATTTGATCCATTATCTATCTTATTATATATAGTTCGAATAATGTAAATAGTGAGCATAACACTCGAAGACAATAGAATTGCCAGGAAAGAAATCACTGTAGGCTCACACGCAACAGTAAATCGACAACAAAGGTATTACATATTTTTAATATTCTTTTTGATCCCATTTATTTTATTTCCAAGATGGTTCTCTAAAACTGTCTTGAGTTTACCTAGTTAGATAGCTATCGATTACAGTGTGATTGATTTGGTCTGTCAGTCGCACAAACGATCAATCTATCTTGGAAATCTTTTTTTATATACGATTTTACTCTTTTAATTTTACCTTATTGATTATCATGACAACTTGGGAGAAAGATTAAAATAATATATTCGGATAATTCAAAATTTCGGATAACTGAATTTTAAAATGATCAAACAGGTATGAATGAAAAATGATTTTCTAAAAGAAATTTTTATCATAAAATTGTATTTTCAAGCGCTTTGTTCAAGGTTTTCTCGAGTTTATTTTTTCCGGCTGACCTCACGTTTTCCTGCTTCTAACCCCCAAAGCTTGATTAAAGTAGATGTATTTGTAAGGTTGTCTTCTTGCTAAAAGCGCAGGGTACTTAAACATTTGTCAAATATAATCATTGCTTCGGTGTTTGAAATTGAAATTTTGAACGTAGAGTATGGTTTTGAAAATTCTCAATCTGCTCGGCGTCCTGGGTATGACAAGAAACAACATCCGCGTCCTGGATAAGACGAGAAACTGCATCGGCGTCCAGCGTAAGACGAGAAATTACATCCGCCTCCTGGGTAAGACAAGAAACTGCATCCGCGTCCTAGGTAAGATAAGAAACTGCATCCGCGTCCTGGGTAAGACAACAAACTGCATCCGCGTCTAGGGAAAGAAAAGAGAAACTACATCCGCGTCCTGGGTAAGACGAGAAACTACATCCGCGTCCTGGTAAGACGAGAAACTGCATCCGCGTCCTGGGTAAGACAACAAACTGCATCCGCGTCTAGGGAAAGAAAAGAGAAACTACATCCGCGTCCTGGGTAAGACGAGAAACTACATCCGCGTCCTGGTAAGACGAGAAACTGCATCCGCGTCCTGGGTAAGACGAGAAACTGCATCCGCGTACAGAGTAAGAACAGAAACAACATCCGCGTCCTGGACAAGACGAGAAACTACATGCGCATCCTGGGTAAGACGAGAAACTGCATCCGAGTCCTGGGTAAGAAGATAAACTACATCCGCGTCCTGGGTAAGGCGAGAAACTACATCCGCGTCCTGGGTAAGACGAGAAAATGCATCCGCGTCCAGGGTAAACCGAGAAAATGCATCCGCTTCCAGGGTTAGACAAGAAAGTGCATCCGTGTCCTGGGTAAGACGAGAGATTGCATCCGCGTCCAGGGTAAGAAGAGAATCTATATCCGCGTTCTGCGTAAGACGAGAAAGTACATCTGCGTCCTGGGTAAGACGAGAAACTACGTCCAACAGCAAGGACTCTCATCCGAAGGTTTTGAGGAGTGCGAAAGCACCTCTTACTTGCTGGTTTTCCCAGGTCGACACTGACCCAGGTTGTTACCACCTGCTACGGTCCTAAATATGGGCAAATAGTTAATCCCCAAACTGGCGTCAAAACATTATGAAAGTTTAAAAATTGGTGTTAATGACAGCAATACATTTTTCTAAAAAATATTCCAGCAATGAACTTTTGAAGAAAACAATCATTACCAACATTTTTGAAAAACATATTTCCAGCAAAAAAACACTTAGTTCGCATTAAATTACCAATTGACGTTGTTATGCAAACAAAACAACCCAAATCAAACGATCAAAACGCTCGTCTACAAATATTAAATCGGGTTTAGCTCGAAAAATAGGAAAAGCACTAATAATCAAGGTCCGGATAATCGAGGAACTGCAGTTTCAGGTATTCTTATATAAGTCAATGTCTTTACTATGAATTGCGTATTAACCAACTGATGCTGATCGTCTGGGGGATGGAGACTTCATTGTTTTAAAGAGCAAGTGAGCAAATAGGGAAACAGGGGAACTTTTAATGTTATAAACTAATCTATGTATGCATAAATATCTTATTCGGGGCACAAAATTGGACTAATGCTATGTAAACAGGCATAATTAAAAGATACAAAGGGAAAACTACAGCTAGTTGTCAATACGAAATAAAAAAATAGAAAAGAAAAAGAAAGACTGAAAATTTGCTAACCGGTTATCGCTCATCACGCGTCAGAACTCGATCGAAAAAATTAAAATATCATGGCCACCGACTAAAAAGGTAAAACACGAGCAAATAAAAGATACACGGAGGAATAATACGTGTCTATAAACATTATACGAAGGCCGACAATCAAACTTGTTGTTTCCATAAAAACGTGGTTTT